>JASDQU010096532.1:9121-19550 GCA_032191745.1 Picea mariana | reverse complement strand
TTTTTTGGAGCTATGCACGAGTTGAAGAGAAGGAGGGCGCACTGGGAAAAGAGATCTAGTCAGTTTGGAAGGGTAGATCTTCATCTTTCAGCTAGAGACTTCACCAGGGGGTTCGTCTAGCCCCGATCTACATTTCCAGCCAGTTTTATAACATTTGGAGGCTTCTAGCTAGGAGGCCGAATTATTGGGTCTCTGCAGTCTTTAGGAGGGTGCAGTCCAGTTTGGAGATTTAGCCATCTGAGGAGCAGATCTTTGTATTTCAGTCTGAGACTTCACGAGGGGGTTTGTATTGCCTTGATCTACCATTTCATATTGTTTCAGAGCATTTGGAGGCTTCTAGTAGCAGGGCCGAAATATTGGGTTTCTACAACCAGCCAGGAGGGCATAACTTCAGCCAAGGGGGTTTGGACTTGACCCTGGAGAGAAAGAAGTTAATATTGCATTGTTCCTCAACTTTTTATCTAGCCTTGGGAGGCTTGTATCTTCAGTCTTGAGCATTTTGTAGCAACTCATATTCCAACTAGAGGATTTATCTGATATTCTTCCAAATCTGCAGATCTATTGTACCAGGTTTTCCATATTATTTAAATAAAGGTCAGATCTGCGTTATTTGGTTCCATAACTGGTGTCTCTTGTTATCTCTTGTATTTCTTTATGATGCATCTTCAGATCTATGTTCATATGCTTTGATAATCAAATATACAAACCCTAAACGCAACTTCATGAGCAAACCTGCATACACACATTCAAACAACAATTGATAGAGAACAGTTAGTGTTTCCAGCGAAAAAATTGGCTTGGGAACATTACAGTGGTATTAGAGTGTTGATCCTCCCAACCAGTTGGGGTTAGCGCATGCAGAAGTTCAGTGGCATTTACATGGGCAGAACAAGGAAACATACAAGTGAGACAGAGGCTGAAATGGAAGGATCAAGTGAGGACAGTGAGCCACAGATTCTATCAGGGTTCACTAGGGACTTACAACGTTCCATAGATGTGTCACGGAGCAACCTTATGCATCACCTATAGGAGAACCAGGAAACATTATGTAGGGAACATGTGGAAATGACAGAGGCTCTGAGAAAGGTAAGTGAAAGCCAGGAGAGGGTATCACAACTCCTGATGCAAATGACTCATGGGGTGGAGGGCCTGAAGATTTATGCCAATAAAGAGGCTAGTGGGTCTCATGGAGGGACTAGACATTAGCAGGTGCACATTCCCCAATATCACACTGAGGGACAAAGCTATGGAGGAGGTGCACCACAGGGACATATGTAACGTCATTAGCCACCCAACACATCAGAAAGCGCTACCTAACGACTAAATCCTTTAATTGCATGATCTGATACCAATTGTAATATCCCCGACCACCAACGGTCAGGCCATGCTACTCATAGAAACAACAATTATCATATGCATATAAATATAAACATAAACATAAACAAACAACATATGATGTTCATACATAGATTAATGCAGAAATAACAATAAGCCTACACATACAACATATACAGGCATTACTCATCAATTAAAACACATGTACATATACACAATATGTAAATGAGCATAAAAGTGGTACTTATATTTTAATAGAAGACCACCAATTGCGTGCAGACCTTCCACGAACCTCCCAGCCTTAGACCACGCTGCTCATCACGCTTAGCAGTGGGTCACCCCCTAGCTGGGACTAAGCTCCACCCAGGGCAAGGGAATCCTAGAATAGGCCGAGGTTACAGGAGACTGCACAGTGCAACTGGAAGGATTCTCTCCAAGAGTCTTCTTACACCTACTACTCATAGACTCTCATTCCCCTCATGCTTGTTCCACCCATGGAATATGCACTTTCACTGTTCCACAATCTATCGGCTTCTCCACTTCCCTTTCAAGGTCTCGGCAACAGGACGGATAAGGAATCCTCATAGCTCTGTAGTTGGTGCTAGACTATCTCTAGGAGAAAATCACTTCCCAACAAAATCTCTCACCTGGAGAGAGCTACTCATAGGTCTGACAACCTGCCTCTTCAACCACGGGCCTGACAACTCGCTTCTTCAACCAACTTCAAGCAAGGCGAGGACAACAACAAAGGTTCAATATAGCTCAGGAGATGGCAGAAACCACAATTCGGTAAGGCACAACATGGTTTTAGCAAGTACAGATATGTTGAGCTTCACAAGAAAACACAGGTCGACTTCCCTAGTTACTGGTTTCAGAGGTGCGTACAAGATGAAGAGGTCCACAATGGATGCCCGACAAGTTAGGCAAAGGATGGGAGAATGGGGAGCGAACCCCCCCCCAACGAGCTAACTCTCCATCTTTAACTACATGCACCTAGGTCGACACCTATCTTCTTGGAGCTGTATGCACTCCATTTAACACTCGTTCCCTTTCCCAGGAACTTAGGATAACTGGGTTTATTTTCCCCACTTTAGTATTTTCCTTTTCAGGAATATATTATAATATTCCCTTGGGTTAAACCTTCTAGCTTAGCCTCTCTTTCCTAGCCTCTCAGTCCCATCCCTTTCCCTACCTAGTGGAGCTTAGTCCCCCATCACTCTTTCTTCGTGGTCGGTCTACACGCAACGATGTATAATTTTTATTCATGATTTGCATAATTACATATACAAAAATCAGGCTTATTGGCCTTAGCATCTAGGATCTTCGACCTATAACACATAAGCCTACTAGCTTATCAAGAGTCGTCTCACCAGCCTAAAAACATTACATTTCATAGGGGCTCAGCCTGGGGTATTACAATCCCCTCCCCTTGTTTTTGCATTGTCCTCGGTGCAACTCATTTACATAATATCAACAAGATTTTTCAAAATCTTAAAAAAGATGTGGGTACTCTGCCCGCATAGCATCCTCATGCTCCCATGTCGCGTCCTCAGGACTGTACCAGGTCCACTGGACCTTTACAAGCCCTATGGCTTGATTATGGAGCTGCTTACTCTTCCTGTCCAATATGCGCACCAGATGCACTTGCAAGGCGCCTTCTTGCTCCACCTAAATCACATTCCAATCAATCACACGATTAGGATCAGGTATATACTTCTTGAGCAATGAAACATGAAATACATTATGAACAGTCATGGATGCTGGCAATGCAAGCATATAAGCAATTGGTCCAATCCTTTCTAGGATTTCAAATGGTCCACAATATATGGCTGCCAACTTGGAACAGTTTACCAGCTTCGGGGAACTTCTGTTGGCTTTTACTTTCAAGAAAACATGATCAACCACTTTAAACTCCCTATGGTTTATGTTCTTATCAGCGTAACTTTTCTGCCTATCTTGGGTAGCCTTCAAATTTTGCTTAATCTTCAGCATTTGCTCTTCCATTTCCTTGAGAAACTTTGGCCCAACCATTGCCCTATCAGCTGGGTTATCCCAACTTATTGGGGTGTTGCACTTTCTGCCATAAAGTGTTTCAAATGGGCTCATCTTCAGTGATGCTTGATACCCATTGTTGTAAGAAAATTCTACCAAGTGTAGATAATCCTCCCATTTAGATGGTTTGTCCATCACATACATTCTTAACATATTTTCTATCACTTGGTTCACCCTCTTTGTCTGCCCATCAAACTTAGGATGATAAGCAGTGCGAAAGTTCAGATTTGTTCTGAACCCTTTGAATAACCCCTTCCAGAACTTTGAGGTAAATTTTGGGTCTCTATCAGACACAATTGTCTTGGGTATGCCATGCAATCGTGTTACTTCCCTCATATAGATATCAACAACATTAGTTTCCTTGTGAGTAGTCTTTAATGGAATAAAATGGGCAGCTTTCGTAAGCTTATCCACCACCACCATGAAGGAATCATGTTGCTTGTTTGTTCTGGGTAATCGTGTGATGGAATCCATTGTCACCACTTCCCACTTCCACTCGGGAATGGGTAATGGTTGTAGCAAACCAGTTGGGTGTCTATGCTCTGCCTTTACCCTTTGACATTGTAAACATTTAGCTATGTATTCAACAATCTCTTTCTTCATGCCTGGCCAATAATATTGGATCTTGACTACTAAAACTATTTTCTAATATCCTGGGTGTCCTACATAAGGCACATTATGCATCTCTTGTAAAATCACACTCCTCAATTCCTGAGAATTGGGTACAAAGACTATGTCTCTGTACCTAAAGATTCCATCAATTCCCAATTCATAATCCTCAACTTTCTGTTGCATTTTGCCTTGCTGCAATCTTGTTACTAATTTCATGTACTGCAAATCTGAATCTGCAGCCTCAGAAATTCTTCCTTTAAGATCCGTCTGATACATGCTGATGGTTGTAGCATGCAGTTCATGCACTCTCCTACTGAGTGCATCAACCACTTTGTTCTCCTTTCCTTTGATGTGCTTGATATCAAAGTCATACTCACAGAGGAATTCCAACCAGCTACTATGCCTAGCATTCAGAGTAGGTTGATCAAACAGATACTTCAGACTATGATGGTTTGTCTTGAGTTCAAACCTCTTTCACATGAGGTAATGTCTCCATTTCTTTAGAGCGTGTACAATGGTTGACAACTCCAAATCTTGAGTGGTATAGAGCCTTTTACGCTCTTTCAAATTTATGGACTCATAACATATTACAAACCCATTATGGCTGAGGACTCCTCCCAGTCCTTCCTTACATGCATTTGTGCAAACCATGAAATCCTCATTCGGATCTGCAATCTTTAGAATTGGAGCACTGGTTAACAGCTGCTTCAATTGTTGGAAGCTTCTTTCACATTCTTCTGTCCATTGAAATTTCTTCCCCTTCCTTTGCGAGGAAGTGATGGGGTGAGTTATTCTTGAAAACCCTGTAATGAACCTTTTGTAGTAGCCAGCTAGACCCATGAAGGATCTGACTTCTGTCACATTCTTCGGCACTGACCATTCTCTAATGGCTTCTGTCTTCTCAGGATCCACAACTATCCCATCCTTTGAAATAATATGCCCCAAGTAGTGAATTCAGTTTTGATAAAATGAGCACTTGCTCAATTTGGCATACAACTGATGCTCTCTTAGCACTTGYAGCACCATCCTCAAATGATGCTCATGCTCTTMTTYCGTCATGGAATATATAAGAATGTCATCCAAAAATACCATGAAAAACTTGTYTAGATATTCCCRGAAAACACCATTCATTAAGCACATAAAAACAGTTGGTGCATTTGACAACCCAAACGACACCATTGTGAACTCATAATGACCATACCTTATCCTAAAGGYRGTCTTGYTGATATCTTCCTCTTTTAYCCTTRCTTGATGGTATCCTKACCTGAGATCTATCTTCRAAAATATCTTTGCATCCTTCAATTGATCAAAGAGATCATCAATCCTTGGTAGAGGATACTTGTTATTTACAATAACTTTATTCAACTGTTTGAAGTCGATGCACAATCTCAATGTCCCATCTTTCTTCTTCACAAACAAGACCGGGGCACCCCAAGGTGATATACTTAGGTGTATATACCCCTTCTTCAAAATCTMTTCAAGCTACATTTGCAATTCCTTCAGCTCTGGTGTACTCATTATGTAAGGAGTCTTTGACACTGGGCTGCTCCAGGCGTCAAATTTATAGAGAAATCGATATCTCTTTGGAGGTAGTCCAGGTACCTCCTTGAACACATCTTCAAAATCTTCCAAGACTGCATGATCCTCAAGATTTGGTACTTTATCCTTAGATGTTTCCTCCATATGGGTTGCAAATATTTGACATCCTTTCCTGTAGCACTTCTTCAGCTGCATTGCTAAGATTTCTCTGATAGCAATTGCTCTAGGAATTCCTTAGATTGTTCTCTGATTTCCTTTCTCATCCAAGCAAGTGAATGCCTTGTTATGGAAGTCTAAAATGGCATGGTGTTGGTCCAATCAGTCCATACCAATTAGAAAATCATACAAACCTAAAGGTAAGATGTTCAAATATGCCTTTGTGCTCAGTCCATTCATGTCCATGAGACATGACTTAACCATTTCAATAACTTTTCTTTTGGCTCCTGTAGCCAACTGCACTAACCAAGATTTTCCATGCTTGTTTCTTGGCAAATGAAAACTTTCCACCATCTTAGGATCTATATAACTATGAATACCCCCTGAATCAATTAAAATAGAAATGGTGTGGTTGTTGATCATACCTTCCACTTCAATCATATGTGACTGATATTATGCCTGCTTGTTGTTCAGGGTTGCATAGATCATGGGTACATTTATGTCGATGTCCTCCATTGTTTATGTTTGCTGAACATTGTGGACATCCCTCACTTTTCCATTTTTGATCCAGGTGGATATCGGTGGCCACCCACCTTTTCCAGCTGGCTCAAAACTACTTTCTGACAATTTTGGTAATTCACTATTTTAAGCAGTTTTTCGGGTCCTGAACTTCCGGAGCCGTTTTGAGGCCCTAAACGACGTTTTTTTGGGTATGTTTGAGTGAAAAAATTTTAAGGTGAAGTTTTCATTAACTGTTGTATTCCACGGATAGATCTTTCCAATGGGCTACCGTACGCCTAAAACGGAGATCGTATGCAAAAGTTACGACCCCGGGAAGTTGATGTACTGACTTACCCAAACGAGGCCCACATGACTTTGGGCGCTTCATCTCCTAGGGTTAGGTTTTTGGATGTCTAGGGTTTTTGACACTCCTGTTTATTGTAAAAAGGCCTTCAGAGCTTCATTGTAATGATCTTCTTGCGAATGAGAGCAACCGTCACATCTCCTCAGAGATAAGTCGCCACCATTCAAACATACCCAAAAAAACGTTGTTTAAGGCCTCAAAAACGGCTTCGGAAATTCAAGACCCGAAAAACTGCTAAAAATAGTAAATTACCAAAATTGTCAAAAAGTTGTTTTGAGCCAGTTGGAAAAGGTGGGTGGCCACCGATATCCACTTGGATCAATTTTTGTGGGGACAATCTCTATACTTGTGGTCTCCCTAACAACCCCAACATTGCATAGGTGGTTGTCTGGGCCTTTGTCCACCTACTTCAGCCATCCTGGGCTCTTTGAACATTGGTTGCCTTTGAGGATTATTCCTGAAAAAGGGTGGCTTGTTCCCATTCTACCTATGTTCCCTCTTAAACTTCGTCTTGTCTTCCCACGATTTTTGGAAAGTAGGATTTCCTATATGTTGATCATATAAGCATTTCGCTCTCCTTATGGTTTCTTGTATAGTTTTAGGATCATCATACTAGATCTTGTCATTGATGGAAGATGACAGTCCACTCAGATACCTTTGAATTTTGACAGTATCATCTTTGATGAAAGGGACATACTTAGCAATTCCAAAAACCTTCGTTCATATTCATCAATGGCCATGCTACCCAATTTGAGCTCAAAGAACTCTTTCATCTTTCAGTCATAGTATCTCTTAGTTAAATATTTATTTTCAAAGTGTTTCTTGAATTCCTTCCAAGTAACATTTTTCTCTTTAATGTGTTGCACCTGCACAAGTTGATCCCACCACATGGATGCTTTTCCTTTTAGTTGATACATTGCAATTCTTCCTTCTGCATGAGAGGAGTAATTATGCAGTTGGAAATATTTCCTCATGCCAAGAAGCCATCTCTCAACATCTTCCTCCTTCTGGTGATCTCCATCAAACGTAGGAGGTTTAATCTTGTTCATTTCACCCTTCAATTCATCCACTCTCGATCTCCTATGCTTTCTGGTAGGAGATGGGCTTGAACTATCGTGTGCCCTCCTCTTAGAGTGGTCTTGTGAGTGATGATGGTGTCTACCAACACTCCATGGTTTTCTCTTCTCATCAGGGGGCCTGTGACTTTCTGATTTACTGGAGTCACTCCCCTTATCCAATTTCTTTTCTATTCTTTCCAGGCTCTATATCAACTTTATGTTGAATTCTCCTTGTTGTTCCCTGGCTTTCATGAGCTTTTTGTTATCTACTCAGTGAGTCTGGACATATTTCTGCAATCTTTCAATGATTTTCATCATGTTTCCTTCCTTGTCTATCTCTTATCCATGCCCATTGGAGTTCGATCCTTCAACTCCCAAATGGACATCCATTCCTCTAGCTTCATTCTCTGAACTGAAAGCATTATGTGCCCCCTCCATTTCTTTGCACCGTGCAACAATTCGGTTCGGTTCTACCAACGGTTAATTCTGCAAAATGTGCAGTCAACCGAGTTTGTCAGGTTATCAGACTTTAATAATTTTCTAGAATAAACCAATCTAATTCAACAAAAATAATATCAGATTCCATTTTCTATAGGTCTTGGTTGGTCAAGAACCCCACGACTTCCATCTCTAAGCCTAGTTCTATTTTGAAACAAAATTTTGGGCGCTAGCCCCTTTTCTTCAGCCCTTGGTTCGCATGTGACCACAACTGTGACCCAACGCTTATGATTTGGGCGCTTATCCGGAGCCTTGAAACTCCGGGCTCCGACTTTAGAGGTTTTCAAAGCACATCACAACAAATCTCTCAAAGAGTTGGATTGGCGAACGCACGAAGTAGGGTGGATCAACAGTCCACGACTACCCAACATCCAACGGCTGACACCCACTATGGAACTTCAGGCATCGAAGCTCTGGGACTTCGGAGCTTCGGAGGATTTCACATCCGCACACCCCGAACACCCCCAAACCGTTAATCTCTTAACACTTCCATGTCACCTTTGGTGACGTCATTATGTCACGTCACTTAGGCGTTACGAAACTTCGAAAGTTCTTCCTTTTTTCCCGTATGAACCATTCTTCCGAAGTGTCAAGTCTCCAGACCTCACAACTAGTGCCACACATCCACTGGGACCCACAGTTTCCGTACTTGAACTAATATACCAAAAATTCAAATCAAACTTTATACCTTTCAAATTGCGGGGACATGGGTCGATGATTTTGGAGTAACCAACTGATTGTTCCCCAATTTTCCCCATGCTGACATGTACCCCTTCTGAGAAACCGTGGTTTGGATTGCGGGACCGTCTTGTAGAATTATCTTCCACACATCTTGGATCTCCGCAATGCCTCCCAGCCCTCGATCTTGATAGATCATGACCAAAGTTAATGCGGGCCCGATCCAGCTAACTCATTCGTCATGCTTAACTACCTTGTGCCACCTCCAGGAGCGATACATGGTAGGACACACGAAGCCAACACGTGGTCCAATCAGGCGGGTGAAAATGACACATTCTAATTGCATTTCAATCTTACAACAATTCTTAACTCTCTGACACATGGCACACATCCCATGTGTCCACGTCATTTCAAGTGACGTCAACAAACCACATTACTTCAGGGTTCAGGGACTTCGGAAGATTCTACACTTGCACACTCAATTCTTCTGAACACCAAACTCCCTAACTTCCTTACCCACCAGGTCCACATAGTATAGATGTCACCAACTAAGGTGGTGGCACGTGGCATGTCTAGGAAGGTCCACGCCACCATTGGCAACGTCATCCTGCCACACCACTTCTGCTCTTGGCTTGATCTAACAGTAAGGTTTCTCCCTGGATCTACGATGTAGATCTCCTCCGAGACTTTGGAGTTTTGGGCTTCGACCCTCTTTGCTCTTATAACCCGTAAACTTTGTCGAATTCACGAATTCTAAAGGACTTGCAGGTTAACCATCCCGCATCATCCCTCAATCTGATGGTTGTGAAGGATTCTCTTTATCCCGAACAGATCTTACGGTTCAACACCACGAAAGTTGTGGTTTTCTTTCTCTGCAGCCCATTCTTAAATTGCTACACCTCCCATGTTTCCGAACATAGTCCAAGTGCTCTTTCAATGCCCTACTGGCACTCAGTACATCGAAGTTCTCTCAACTTTTTACTCCAATTTTCTCGTTCATGGCCCAACTAGGTTCCATGTTGAAACCATGGCTCTGAACTTGAATTTCGTCCATTTCGACAACAATTCTTTTTCGAGACCTTGCTTAAACTTCCACTAACATGGACCATCTAGGATCAATGTCGAAACATGGCTCTAATACCAATTTGTAATGTCCCCAACCACCCAACACATTGGGAAGCGCTACCTAACGATTGAATCCTTTAAATGCATGCTTTGATACTAATTTGTAACGTCCTCGACCACCAACGACCAAGCCATGCTACTCATAGAAACAACAATTATCATATGCATATAAATATAAACATAAACATACAACATATTTTGTTCATACATAGATTAATGCAGAAATAACAATAAACCTACACATACAACATATACAAACATTACTCATCAATTAAAACACATGTACATATACACAACATGTAAATGAGCATAAAAGTGGTACTTATCTTTAAATAGAAGACCACCAACTGCGTGCAGACCTTCCATGAACCTCCCAGCCTTAGACCACGCTGCTCATCACGCTCAGCAGTGGGTCACCCCCGAGCTAGGACTAAGCTCCACCCAGGGCAAGGGAATCCTAGACTAGGTTGAGGTTACAAGAGACTACACAGTTGTTACACATTATTTTCGT
>JASDQU010096530.1:21469-42272 GCA_032191745.1 Picea mariana | reverse complement strand
AGTGGGGTTGCCCAGGCCACTGAGTCTCCTCGTCACCTCTCTAAGAGGTGGGGGACATTACACAATGACCTCCACTTTGATATTCTTCTTTCAAGCTATTAAGTTTCCCATCTTAGAAAACCGATTAACCACCACAAAAACACAAGCATTTCCCTTCTTGGTTGAATGAAGGCCTGAAATGTATTCCATCGAGATGGAATCCCATGGCATGTCGAGAGTAGGCAGAGGGGTGTACAAGCATTACTTCTTAGTGGTTGGTTTGGAAATGGCACAATAAGTGTATGACATGATATACTTATTGACATCATGGCATAGTTTCAACCAACATAAATTCTTCTATAGTATTGCCACAGTATTTTCCATGCCAAAATGTCATTCCATCTGACTGTAGTGAGCTTCCGAAATAATCTTCGCACAGTCGCTTGAAGGAACATAGAGGTGGCCCAAATGGCATAACAATCCAACCTAAAGATTAAATTCAATGATATTCGTACATGTTCCTAGCATCTGGTAAGTGGTAGCAAAGTCAGGATCACTCTTGTAGAGTTTGGGCCACTCGAATGCCTCATGTCCATAGGAGTGGATCATTGCGGTTAAGGATGCAACTGGAGGTCGACTGAGGTAGTCAACAACACAATTGGTGCTCCCTATTTTATATTTGATGTTGATATGGAACTACTACAAGTATGTGGACCACTTTTGATGGAGTTCGTTTTGCAATTTTCCTTTTGTCTACATGAACTGCAGAGGCTTGTGCTTAGTGTGGATGATTGTCTTCATCCCAAGAATGTAGTGCTTCCATTCTCGGCAAGATTGTAAAATGTAATACATTTCTTTGTCATAGGTGGGGTACTTACAGATGACATTTTATTGTGTCTCACTGTGATATGACATTGGATGACCGTGCTGAGTGAGAAATGTTCCCACGACATAGTATAAGGCATCGATCTCAATCTCAAAAGGTCGCTACAGATCGGGTAAGGAGAGTACTAGAGCTTAGCACAAGTGATTTTTCAGATCATCAAATTCTTTTTTTTATGACTTCCCCCACATGAAATTCTCCTTGCCACCTATTATCACCATAACAATTTTATATGTAATACAAGTTTCAGATTTAGCAGATGGCTAAAGTAGTGTGGAGATGCAGATAAATTTGGAGGACTGGGTTACATCAGGTGGAGGAAGGGCCAATATATTGGAGGCGCGGAATTGATGGGGCTCGACGAACCATATATATTGAAACGGCCCAGATCGACGACCAACACACATATCGGGCGATGAAATAGCGAGAAGGATAATTTTTCGAGGGAGGGACGGGGAAAATACCATGGTTTCACCTCACAGACACGCGGTGCCACCAAATGCATATCGGGGGGAAAAGTGGGTAGATTTGAAACCACCCAAGCTCACCCCAATGTCACGTGTTAGAATATCATTTTATATACGTCGCTTCCGAAGATCGCATGCGGAAAGGAAAAAATTAACAGCTTATCCAATAACATCAATACGGTTGCTCGAGTACTTTACATCGTGCAGTGTTGGGTAAGCGCCACCAGAAAGATGATATGAAGTCTCATCATTCAAAAATGTCAGCCGAGTGTGATTGGTCGTTGTTCAAACAAGTACTTTCGTCAGTAATCTGTGATTAGGAACTCGATGATGATCGTCCTTCAAAACATAGATAAAATTACCCTGTTTGAGCAATCAACATTCCATTTTGAACGTAATTTCAAACAAGATCAACTTCCTAATTTATGTATGATTAAGGGAGACAAGTCTAAGGTTTTTTGCAAAACTGGAAAAATGGATAAAGTTGATCAAGCTTCCTTCAGTGAACCAGGATTTTCAACTAATATTGTGAATTCATCAATGAATAAGAAAGAGAGGTTGATTGCTCAGATATTAGCAACGAAATTCCATACAGATCCTGCAACATAGCCAGAAGCATATAAAGAGGTCAGATTAAATCCCATCATTAAATATTTAATCATCAACGGATACATGGATGGGTGCTACAAGCGATCGATAAAGAGGAAGCGGAGCAAGCAACAGAAGGCAGGAAACAGAGCTGAAATGGTTGAGAGTGTTGGGGAAAACCAATCAGTTTGGTTGAGCACTCTAAAGGAAGAAATCGCCAATCTGGAATAAGTTCTCAGGTTGAATTGAGTACGTTTCAGAAAGTTTTGTAATTATATGGACATGTGGCGTTCAACGAAAAAACCTTAGATACGTCAGTTCTGTTTATAACGCTCCCTATAAAGTAGGAAAAAAATTGTTATACGTAAATCCTTTTTGTAACTGATCTCTATATTTAGAACTATGGGTAAGTTGAATCGTTTTGAATCTCGCATGTAAATATTCTATATATATCATTCCAAAGGATAAAGAAAGTATGACGGGAAGAGGGGCCTACCCTTGTAGCAGGAAGACTTTGTAAAATCATGGAGCTAAAGTGAATATACAATGCATAAACAATTTTTGAACTGTTTATGAAAAGATTCTAATTGGTTGTGATATGAGTTTTGTTTTCTTTCATAGTGCGTATTTCTTGTGTCTTTGAAATGCCATTTACAATTTCCTCTTTTAAATTGGAGAGTTAAAAGTCTAGAATTCATCTGATGATGCCCTAGGCTTAACAATTTAAATCCACGTGATTCTCTTCTTACCTAATTCAGAATTCATTTAAATATGCTCTGATGCAGTTATGTGTTTTTCCTTTTCCTCTTTCTTCATGCAAATTTCAATTTAAAACTCTGACTCATTGCCTAATTTAGCCTTTTTCCTCTAGATATCTCTAATGACTTGCCACTGCTTTATTCATTTTTGACTCCATAGCCCAAATTTCACCCCCATTTATTCAACGACTTTATGATACACCCCCAAAATAGACCAAATCTAGCCACCACTTGCCAGAGAAATATCAAGTGACATGAGAGAGCCCTCTCTGAGTTCAACAGGCTAGTGCCTCAACTCTAAAGTATGTTGAAACATTTACCCCTATTGTTTGTTTGACGAACAAACATATTTACAGGGTGCTAACATTTTGGCGCCATTGCCGGGGACGAAATTGAAAAATCTTCCCTGGGAAAAATGACAAAGTCCAGATCTAAGTACTGATGGTGGAAAGTATTCAGACACAGCAAGGTCATACTTCATTCAACTAGAGACTCCATTTAAAATTTGTATGGTGACTCCACTATCCAAAGACTCAGTAGCTATGGATCTTATTGGCGACTCCACACATCAAAAAGTTGACTTGAAGGTGATTCCACTAGCAGAAAAATCTAGAAATATAAAGGTCATTGGCTACTCCACTCTCAATGCAAAATTCAACTTCCAAAACATTATTGGCGACTCCACTCAAGCTTCAAATGTAATTCAGAGACTCCACTGGAAGATGAGATCCCTTGATAGAGGTATGAAAAGGCATTATGGAAGAAAACAAGTACTTAAAATTGGATTTTTTCCAAGGAATTTTATTGTTTGTTATAAGTTGCCTTTGGTCCTTTCCTAAACATGATAGAAAAAATTTTCTTCACCTACTGCATGCAAATGATGATCATGACAATATTGAAATTGTATATTCTCCTCTTAAAGTTATACAGATATCTCCTCAGTTTATCACTGATTTTGATAAAAATATCCCATCTAAGCCATGTGATAACCATGACCAAGTTGATGAGCCCCATGAAACCAAGGCTAATATTTCACCTCCTGTACTTGATCCAACACCCTCCAAGACTCAACGTAGATATAGACCCTTAAAACTACCCCATGTCCTCCACAATTTCCCTCCAAAGTACTATGAGTACCTGCCTGTGTTTGATGGAGAGCTTGGCGCCATCATAGCTGAAAAACACCTCCAAGGGTTTGAGCATTTTATAGATTTGTTTGATATCGACCATGATGATGTTTGTATGAGGGCCTTCTCTCAATCCTTGAAAGGGGACACCAAATATTGGTTTACACATTTGTAGCCAGAGAAAATTAGCTCATGGGAGGAATTGAAGAATGACTTTTTAAAGTTTTGGGGCAGGAAGAAATATTTGGAACTATAGATTATAGATTTCTATGCCTTAAAGAGGCAGAGAAATGAAACTATTTCTATATTCAGTAGAAGGTTTTCCAGTATCTATTACAATTTTCCCAAAGAAATTCAACCCACTGAAGCTACTGCCATGGTCCATTATGCAACTACTCTTCATCCAAATTTTTCTTTCCTCCTGATGGAAAGAATACCTAATTCCTTACAACAAATGTTTAATGATGCTCAGGAGATTCAACACAATATCCAAGCATGTGAACAGATTCAAAATGAGGGGTTGGATGCTCAAGAACATGAAAGTGAATATGAACAAAAAGTAGTTGATTGGAATCTTAAGCATAGAGTTGATAATATCATAGGTCCTCTTGAATTTTTCAATGCTCATGATATTGCAAAAGATTATATTCCACTTATTGAGAAACAAGGTGCTAGTTTAACTCCTGATCCATTCCATGATAAGAAAAACACTGATTGTTTTACGTATTCATTTGTAGACAGTCAAAAAGATGAATTTTCAAATCAGCTTGTTGAAGAGCACGTTGATGTTCCAAGTTTTTTCTTGTTAGATGGCATTGTAGAGGTTGTTGATTTTCCTATATATGATGATGATTATGATGTTGACTTCCTAGAACAACTAGTTGTCTGTTGCCTATTAGAAAATGTTCAATTTCAGCAGTGTAAGGAGAACACACAACCTACATATCACAGTTACAAAGAAGAAAGTACTGAATCAACTGAAGGGAATTCTTTACCTTTATGTTTTTCTTCATTTAAATTGTTGAAAAAAAATTCTAGGATCATCATTGAAGAAAAGGAATGTGTGTTGATGCCAAATCACACTAAGTCGCTAGAAAAAATTGAGAAGAAATTGCAGCAATCTTCTCATGTGTTTGATGACCCTATTACTCGTTATGTAAAAGGTCTTGTGAGTACAAAATTGAAGCCATTGGTTGAAGATGTATCTAAAAATGGTGTGTCCGACAATCCAAAGAAATGGAAAAATGTGCATATGACAATAGTGAAGAAAATGAAGAAGGTGAAGGAACCTTGCCATTGTGTTTTGCTTCTTTCAAATTGCTAAAACAAAATGTTTATATTGTTTCAACTCATAAATCCTCTCCAGAAATGATGAATATGAAGAGAGCAGTGGACTTGTGAATGAAAACTATCTTCCATTATGTTGCTATTCCTTTGAATTGTTGAAAGCAAATCATGAGGTATCAGAGGAAGCAGGGAAGTATGGCTGCATTCACAGTGACACTGTTTCACACAAACAAATTATTATCAATAAGGAAGATCAATAAATTTCACATACATTAGATGATCAAATGGTCAACTGCATGGGGGGTTATTTCAGTTCAGAATTGCAGAGTGCGCTCAGCCACTAGCTTGAAAATGAAAATGAAGTTGATCAAGAAATTGTTGTTAAAGGTCATTTTCCTTCCCCTGAAACTAATTTCCAGCAAGACAAAGTGTTTCAAAGTTGTCTCTCTTCCATGAGAATGACATAGTGGATCAATTTCTAAGCGACCTAAGAAGAGATGAAGTTTCTAAAAATACATCCATGGAAATTCTGAATTGTGAAATAATTTATGATGATAGATTTCCACACTCGCTAGAAGACTCTAAGAAGGAATTTACTTCCACTCATTCATTAGAAACTCGGAGTGAAAATCCTCAAGCGAATTCCTAGAAGGTTGGTGAAACTACATAAATATAATTTGATGAACAAGAGGACACTCATAATATGGTTTTCATATTTGAAGATGTTCAAGAATGTATGAATGTTTTTGTTGATATGCATGGAAGAGTAGACAAACCTATTTCTTCCATTTCATTCTAAAATATACCCAATATGGAAGAAATGAAGCAAGAGCAAAAAACACTTGTGAAGGAAGCTTGTTTTTCTGTCTTAGATCCTGAAAAGGAAACATTCTTTCATGTGTTTCATGATCCCATGGCACGTTATATGGAGAATTTTTATAATCATAATCTACAGACGATAGTGGGTTGCAAGCTTAAGGATAAAGGGAGTGACGAAACAATGTCAGTATTGAATATGGGTTGCTTTACACCAAGCGATGTTCTTCAGCCATGGTTGTCTTATGTTTCAAGAAACTATTACTTCCAGACTTCTCAACAAATCTGTCAGTTTCTCGATGGAAATGAACATGTTAAATCGCATAAAAACAAGAATGCAGTGGAAGGGGTGAAACATGATAGTTGTTTCATGCATGTTTTAGAAGATCCATTTGTAGTTTTGTTGGAGGCAGTAAACAGTCCAAATGTTTTTGATTTTTTGAGATTTGGATTTATGGATGAATTTTTGAATGAATTATCAGTAAAAAAGATCTGGAACAAGCAAGTGCAAAGAAAACAAACAGTGGATAAAATGTTGTCATGGTTGCATTGGCATTATGATTTCACTTGATTAGCAGTTCATTTCAGTATTTAGGGTAGGTAGGAGTGTGCAAATAAGCTTGTTGGTCAAGCATTTTTTAGTTTGGATTTCCAGTAGTATGTACGAACAAATTTTGAGGTGTATTCAGTGTTCAATATCTGGTTAAGAATGGTATGCAAAGTTTGGTTTCCAACAAATGTTGGTGACATGACGAAGAATAATATACACATATGTTTTGGGAACGACCAATGAAGAAGGCATCGGGTCTACAGTTATTTGCTACCTCGCAGAGAGGATATCATCCCCAGTTGGATCCTATGTTATCACCATAACAATTTTATATGGAATACAAGTTTCAGATTTAGCAGATGGCTAAAGTAGTTGGAGATGTGGCTAAATTTGGAGGACTGGGTTACATCTGGTGGAGGAAGGGACAATATAGTGGAGGTGTGGAATTGATGGGGCCCAATGAACCATAGATCTTGAAACGGCCCAGATCGACGACCAGGACACATATCGGGCGATGAAGTAGCGTGGAGGATAATTTTTCGAGGGCGAGTCGGTGAAAATACCATGGTTTCACCTTGCAGACACGCGGTGCCACCAAATGCATATTGGGGGGAAAAGCGAGTAGATTTGAAACCACCCAAGCTCACCTTGATGTCACGTGTTAGAAAATCACTTGATATATGTCGCTTCCAAAGATCGTTTGTGGAAAGAAAAAAAATTAATGGCTTATCCAATCACATAAGAACGATTGCTCGAGTACTTTATGCCGTGCAACATTGGGTAAACGCTGCCAGAAAGATGATCCGAAGCCTCATCATTCGAAAATGATAGCTGAGTGTGATTTTTCGTTGTTTAGACAAGTACTTTTATCAGTAATCTGTGATTAGGAACTCGATGACGATCGTCCTTCAAAACATAGATAAAATTACCTTTTTTGAGCAATCAACATTCCATTTTGAACGGAGTAATTTCAAAAAGGATCAACTTCCTAATTTCTGTATGATTAAGGGAGACAAGTCTAAGTTTTTCTGCAAAACTGGGAAAATGGATAAAGCTAATCAAGCTGCCTTCAGTGAACCAGGATTTTCAATTAATATGGTGAATTCATCAATGAATAAGAAAGAGAGGTTGATCACTCAGATATTAGCAATGAAATTCCATACAGATCCTGCAATAGAGCCAGAAGCAGATAAAGAGGTTAGATTAAATCCCATCATTAAAGATTTAATCATCAACAGATATGCGGACGGGTGCTACAAGCAATTAGTAAAGAGGAAGCAGAGCAAGAGACAGAAGGCAGTAAATAGAGCTAAAACAATTGAGAGTGTTGAGGAAAACCAAACGATTTGGTTGAGCACTCTAAAGAAAGAAATTGTCAATCTGGAATAAGTTCTCAGGTTGAATTGAGTACGTTTCAGAAAGTTTTGTAATTATATGGACACATGGAATTCAACGAAAAAACCTCGGATACGTCAGTTTTGTTTATAACACTCCCTATAAAGTAGGAAAAAAGTTGTTATACGTTACTCTTTTTTGTAACCGATCTCTATCTTTATAACTATGGGGAAGTTGAATCATTTTGAATCCTGCATGTAAATATTCTATATATATTATTCCAAAGGATAAAGAAAGTATGAAGTGAAGAGGGGTCTACCCTCATAGCAGGAAGACTTTGTAAAATCATGGAGCTAAAGTGAATATACAATGAAGAAACAATTTTTGAACTGTTTATGAAAATATTCTAATTCGTTGTGATATGAGTTATGTTTTCTTTCGTAGTGCGTATTTCTTGTGTCTTTGAAATCCCATTTACAATTTCCTCTTTTAAATTGGAGAGTTAAAAGTATGGAATTCGTCTGATGATGCTCTAGGCTTAGCAATTTAAATCCACGTTATTCTCTTCTTAACTAATTCGGAATTCATTTAAATATGCTCTGATGCAGTTATGTGTTTTTCCTTTTCCTCTTTCGCCATGCAAATTTCAATTTAAAAATCAGACTCATTACCTCATTTAGCCTTTTTCCTCTAGATATCTCTAATGACTTTCCACTGCTTTATTCATTTTTGACTCCATAGCCCAAATGTCACCCCCATTTCTTCAGTGACTTTATGATACACCCCCAAAATAAACCAAATCTAGCCACCATTTTCCAGAGAAATATCAAGTGATACGAGAGAGCCCTCTCTGAGTTGAGTAGGACAGTGCCTCATCTCTAAAGTAGGTTGAAACAGTTACCCTGTTCATTTGTTTGATGACCAAACAGATTTAAAAGGTGTTAACACCACCACCCTTGGTCACTTGGTTGAGGGCCCATGCAATATGGGAGAATCCCAAAATGAACCTGCAATAGAAGTTAGCAAGTCCTAAGAAACTTTGAAGCTCGGTTAATGTGGTCAGGGCTGGCCAGTCATGAATTAATTTGATCTTGGTTGGATCCACATGCACACCATGCTCATCAACAATGTAGCCTAGGTATTGGACCTTGTTCATGCCAAAGGAGAATTTTTCCAAGTTAGCATATAGCTTGTGTTGTCGCAAAGTGTGAAGGACCAGTTGAATATACTGCAAGGTCAATCTTACTAAAAAATTTGTCTCCCTTGAGTTGGTCAAGAAGGTCGTCGATTTGGGGAATTGGGTATCAATTCCTAACTGTGATTTTGTTTAAGGCCCTATAATCAATGCAGAGTCACTAAGTCCCATATTTCTTCTGCACGAGTACAATTAAGCTCCCACAAGGTGGGGAGCTCAGTCAGATGTGCCCCTTTTGAAGTAGCTCTTGGATTTGTCGCTTGAATTCCTCATTTTCCATCGAAGAGCGGCGATAGACTAGCCCATTGGGTAGAGGTGCACCAGGGGTTAGATTGATTGAATGCTTGACTTGATAGTGCAGCGACACCCTGGTGGGTGAGGAGAAAATTTATTTGTATTATTCCACAACATTTTCCACCTTTTTTTACTGCATGGAGAGGCCTTATGCATAGGCCATGGATGTGGTTGCAACCTTCTGTTCACTTTGAAAGTGAATCACGAAGAAGAAAAAATTCTCAGTATGGGAAATGACCTTCCTGCATTTCTTAGTAGAGATCAAAGAAATGGTTGTAGGAGGATCTACCTCTGGTATCTTGTACAATTGTCTACCCAAAGTAATAATAACACTGTGAGTTCTAGACTCATATACAACATGTCATTTCCACAAGTATGGTTGTCCTAAAAGAACATCACAATCTTCAAGGCGGGAAATATCACACAATACCTCATCCTTGAAGGGCTTGATTCCATATGGAAGACAACATTGTTGGTTGACGTGGAGATCTCTTCCTTGGCAGAGCCACTCGATGGTGTAGGTCTACGGGTGTGGTGTCATCAGCAGGTTCAACCGCTTGATGACCTCTGCTGAGATTAGGTTCTTTTGACTTCCATTATCGACAATGAAATGTAGCGGAGAACCTTTCACCCACATATGTGAGTGCAAAAGGCACTCACCTTACTCCGTTTCTTCTAGTTCACTTAGTTGAACCTTGGTGGTAGTGACAGTGGCACTGGTTTTTGCATCAATGACCCACTTCTTCTCTTATGTTTTTGATTCATATTCAGAACCTGCCTATGACTCTGAGGCTTTCAGCTCGATCACCAATGACTTCTTCAAGAAACATTCATCGATGTTATGCCAGGGGATTTTATGGAATTCACACCACTTCCCAGTTTCTTTCTTCGTCTTCTCATTACACTTCTTTGTTTGCAACTTGGATTGGTTGTCTTAAGCGGGACCATCCTTTCTCTGTTCGTTTTTCCATGGGTTGGGGCTTCCTTTTCCCTTCTTTTTCTATGATAATTTGCATATCCAAACTCTCACTTCTTCTGTTTAAGTTTCTTCTTGATTTTGAAAACATATCGATAAGTCGCGTCAAGTGATGAGATGTCCAGAAAATTCATTTCTATTTGGATGTATCTATGTAGACAACCGCGATACTTGAGCACTAGATGTCATTCAAAGTCTTTGATACCCAGCTTAGTGTGCAAGGTATGGAAGATATTTGTGAACTCTGGTACTTTCTGGTCCCTTTCCTTCCGTAGTGTGGTCCATTTCGTATACTGGTCATCGTAGCTTCCAACAAGGTAGTATTTTTCCTTAATAACATCACTAAAAGAATCCCAAGTGGGTGCGACTGAAAATATTGTAGATTAATCAATGGAATTTTTCTCACAGTAAGTCTCCCACCAATCCTCGACATGGAGGACATCCTTAAGGAGCGCAAAGGTAATCCTTTATCTATTGGAAAAATTTGTGATGTCTCGTTCCCAAGAGTAGGCCAACAGGGAGTGACTTAGTAGTCAATGTGTTCCTATAGACTATAGTCAGGCACAAACAGGGAACAAAGGGAGAAATAAGGGTGATTTGGTCGCTAAATGATTAATTAAGTGAAAAATCATAGGAAAAGTCACTTAAGCCTAAGTCAACGAAGAATTAGAACGAAAAGGTGCTAAAGGGGGACTTAATTAATTAATTACTCACCTTAGGAGGAAAAGTTTCTAGCTTAAGTGAGGTCAATGGTGAATTAGATTGGGAAGAGTATAAAGGTAGGAATTCAACCTAATTCTTCATTATGTTATGTTATGATTTGATGTTGAGAGTTACCGGAGGAGGAAGAGATTCAACTTCTACTATTTTGTGGATTTCTGGAGGAAACCACCACCATTGATCAGTTTTGGTGTTGAGAGACACACCCTAGCCCATCGGAGATACCATCCAGGTATTTCAGCGTGCTATTCAGGAGTATCCAGTTTGTAGTGTGCGCAGCTCAACCAGTGAGGGCGCAAGGTCAAATAGAGGGTTTGTGTAGCTGCACGAGATCAGAGCTCGGATTGCAGTTTCCTTCTGACCCAGTTGAGATCCATCTAGGGCACATTGATTGAGCCACCTACCATCAGATTCAGACGGTGGAATCCTTCAGAGCACATCATTCAACCATATAGGGTGAATATCTTGTGGAAGGAAAATTGGGGTCATAGAAGGAGCATCAGAGTAGATCCGGGGAAACCCTTCCGACCGAGTTCCTCATTTGGTGGGGCGAACATTTTGAGTCCTATATTAGACGATTTTGTTCATGGAATCATTTGGGCACATCCAGAGACCCAAGGAGGTGCGCAGACCCCCAAGGGATGATATCCGAAGCATATGAGGACAGATATTTCATACGACAGTCACCAGGATTAGTATAGAGGCCAGGGCACTTCTATTGGGACAATTTCCAGCTCATTCTGATGGGTATAGCCTTCTAGACGAGTTTTCCAGTTTGTAGCGGTTACCATACTTCTCCAGAACCGCTGATTTTTCCGATCTATCCATGCATGCATCAGATCTGACTTCATCTTCTAATCACAGGTATTTTATGTTAGTTTCTTGTATTCTAGTGATGATCTATGAGATCTAGATGATGACTATCTTCTATATTTTTAGTATTTCATTGTATTTCCCTGCTTAAATCTCATAATACATATTATTGGGTGGTTGTTGTTTATTATCTCCGCATGCATCATATTTATACTGTTTAAACCATAATGTATAACATGCACATACAACAACCACAAAAAATCTCAAACACATAACTAAAACGCATCCATAAACCCCCAGAGTATCACATCTGAAGATAAAACGCATCCATAAACCCCCAAAGTAACAAATCTATGAGACATAACACTAGATCCGTAGTAGATATCCAGATCAGTTGGATTAGGGATATTTCAGTGGTATCAGAGCCTTCTTCCTGCCATCCTATGAAGAAGTGCTTCTCAGGACCCCATTATTCTGGGAACAGGTGAAGAATACCCAGGGGTTGAGGACATATTAGAGACGAGTACATTTAGTACCACATAGGTCATAGCAGAGATAGGAGAGATAGAAACTAAAGGGATTACACCCCCTTCTACACTCAGTCAGATACAAATCCAGAGATAGAGGACATAGAGCATATCATTTCAGACATAGAGGTCGATATTGAGAGGACTATGGGTGACAGGCGTGAGACACCCAAGGGCAAGGGGAAAGGCCCCGAGATACATCTTGACAGCATGCAGGCCATGTTGAGTGACCTGGCTAGGGGACAAAGAGACATGTTGACAACCATACAAAAGATGAATCTTAGTGCAAAGATTCTCCAGCATAGTATGAGCATTATAGTTTCCAATGCCTCAAGAGGACTGAGTGGTTCGGGAGGACACCAAGGAGGTGGGGCCAGTGGCTCTAGTGGATCTCAGGGAGGGGCTAGTACAAACCCTTCACCAACCCGAGCTTACACATCATCTGGGAGGATTCCCCAACCTTTATGTCCACAGTTCCAGACATGACAGACATTGGGATAGCCTTTGGGATAGCCAAGGCAAGTAGGAGGACAAATGGGTCAGGGGCACGTGGTGCTACAGGATTCGTTTGGGGAGTACATGAGAGACTACTTGGCATTAGGACTGAAGTTCCATGTAGACATGATTTTTATGGACTATTGTTCGATCATATATCGAAACAGACCTCGAGAGGTACAGAGAGGCAATGGGTAGACTCACAACATGGATTTCATCAAGAAAGTGGGAAAACTAAACATTCCTACATTCAATAGATCATCACGTTTCTTAGATCAGGCATGGGTTCATAAGATTAACACATACTTCAATCTTAACCCGATGACAGAGTTAGAATCTATTAGCTTCGCCACATTGCACTTGGAGGGGGCGGCCCACGAGTGGCGGTACCATGGACTGGTGACGTTGGGTCACAATCACATTACCTCATGTTTGGAGTTCACAGAGAGGTTAATGGAGATATTTGACAGGAGAGATCCAAAGCTCCACTTCAGGGATTGTTGGGCCCGAGATATGATCAATTTATGACAGTTATTATACACTTTTAGCCGAATGTACATATGTGTTTTTCACGTTTTGAAGGAGCTTTTTGAAGAATTTTATGCCAAAATGGCATGATCGACACTAGGTACGTATGATTCGTGTTTAATGATTATATTGAGTATAATTCATCATGTTTTTATGCTTCCAAGGATCTTATTCACATTTTTTGGTGTTATAGGGCGAAAATGCACCACGTTTCTACTTCTGGCACTTAGTCTGGCACTCCTTCCAGCACTTGTTCCGGTACCCGATCTGACACTACATCTTGCAAAAAAATGGAGGGCAAATTGGCAGTTATGGTATTGGTGGCCAGTGATGGGAGAATTGGGAATGTGGTTTTTGTTCATGCTTGCCTCCTATAGGTATTGAACTTTCGACAACTCAGTTTTAGTTGTTCAAGAGGGAGATTATTGGCTCGCTCTATTTCAGTAGTTAGGGCATCATTTAATGTAAATTGCTGAATTTAGAAGTGGTTCGACCCTCCTGTGGTTGACCACTTGGTCTGTAAAAATTATAAATACCACTGAGGTGGTCAGATAATTGTTAAGCATTAGAAGCATCACTTTGATAGAAAGAAACACAATTTTACTCTCTTTTGCTATTTTACATTGCCACATTATATAAGAACTGTGTTTTTGAGTTTTATGATGAAATCGACCTGCTGAGTTCGTGGTGTGCTTTTAGAAAGTGACCATGACTTGCTGGGGGGGCCACCAGCAGTCTGGTAACTGTTCTTTAGTTTGTTTATGCATTTTATAGTTTAGTTGTTCTCTTTATTTCTTGTACATGCATTTTCATTGTGTTAATTAGTTTGTTGTTATAGTTTAATTGCTTTGATTCTCTTTTGCAGGTTAGTATGACAGATTGTGTTAGCATGCATTGATCTTGTAGTTAGGAACGGATTTGCAAATCCCTAGAATAACCCCATGTGCAATTAGATATTAGATTATGTCTTTATTTATGATTTTAGAATCAAATTTAAAACAGAGTTTTAAATGAATAGAAAAGAGTTTTAATTTGGGTTTTCTTTGATAAGGATTTGATGGATGGATAGAGTTAATTTCAATTTTTAATGATAGATTTCTTATTTTAGTTTTATATAGATATTTCTTACTTAATTGTTGGCTAATACATTTGGTAGTTTACTTTTTAATTTCATGTCTTAATCTCTGTTCTTAAGCATTTTCTTATTGCGGTTTGAATTGTTAGAATAGATATAGCATAGTTTCATTTTATGTAATTTCTTTCCTAGAGTTAAATTGCAATTGTATTTCTTAGTTAATAGTTGAGTTTAAGTATGAATTTTGCTTACATAGTGTAGAAGTATAATCATGATCTCGTTATATTGTTGATGGTTAATAAATGAATATGCAGGGTAATTGACAATTGTTTTTGTCATGGCTAAATTCTCATTGGATTGTTTAATCCATACCTTTCACTTTGCTATTGGGATCAGTGTTGAGCTTATACCACTTGAATTATCCTTTGTTGTCAAGTGCCATCGAGATATCATACGACACCGGAGACATTCACACAACCACCAACATTATATTTGAATTGTCATAGGTTAAAAGATAGTTTCTTGTTTTCATAGATCAGAAAAGATAGTTTCTTGCTTTCATAGATTAGAAGAGATAGTTTCTTTCTTTCATAGTTTAGAAGATAGTTTTATTGCTTCTGTAGGATAGATAGTATTTTTCTTTGATAGGTTAAAGAGCAGTTTGTTTATCTTAGATTAAGAATTAGTTGGTAGTTCTTCTTTCTTTCAATTAAATAGATTTCCTTTCATGAATTATAAATAGTTTTGAAGTTTTGAATTAAGAATATAGTCCACTTGCCTCTTAGGCTAAATAGTTGTTCAATGAGAAGTTTTAATTTGATTACTCGCGGTAGAAGTTATCTTAGAGTAGTTAGTTGCCTATTTTCTTTAATAGGTTAGCTAGTTGTTTTGCTTACTTGTCTATTTTCTTTAATAGGTTAGTTAGTTGTCTTTGCTTACTTGTTTATTTGCTTTAGTAGAATAGTTGCTTTTGCTTATTGTTATGAACTAGTTTTCTTTACATAGGGTTTTTACTTGTCTTCTTAGAACTATCCATCGATCCTCGAACCAAAAGTACTTAGGTTACATAGTTTCAATTTGCTTAGTAAGGTTTTCTCATTAGATAGGTTTTCTTGAATAGATTAGCCCTTAGATAGCCACTTCCTTAGTTAGACTATACTACTACCAGCCCTTCTACCTTTGGCATATATTTTGCTACAACTCTAAGTTTACTTACCTCGGGTTGACAATTTAATTGAGGGTTTTTAGTGTGTTTTTAGTCCATATATAACACCCATCATTTTTGGTGTTGTTGCCAGGGAGTTGCCTCAAGGTAAGAATTAGTTAGGAAATAGATCATTCTTATACCTTAGCATTAGCTTGGTGGTGGGGGAGCTTTAAGATGAGAGGTAAGAACCTGTGCATCTGCTATAGTAGGTTCCCCCAAACCCAATGGTAGTTTTTCTTTTTGTTTTCTTTCATGAATAAACCTAGAAACCCAATGGTAGCTTTTCTTTTTTGCTTTCTTTCATGAATAGGCCTAGAGACCCACAAGGTAGATACATTAAATCTAAATCTGACCTTTCAACCAAGGTTCCTTCCAATCTCTTTGGGGGAAGGAACGTTCCTCTCATAAAATCCACAGACTAATACCGAAAGACAGGAGCTAGATAAAATCAAAGAGCTAAAATAGTCTCTGAAGAGACTAACATAGGGAGCACTATGGAACAAGAAATTGAAGCATCAATCATATTAGGACAGGAGGCAAGACCACTTGAGCCTTCCGTAGAACCAAACAATACAACCTTTGTTTTTACACAACCACCAGGAGATCCTAATTTTGAAGATATCATAGACCCTGAGCAGGTGAATCTTTTGTTTCGTAGTTCAGCCAATGCGATTATCTCTCGAACTAACACACAAACTTTGGCACCAATAGTCTCAACCAGCTCGAGTAGAGTCCCATACATCCAATCCATAGGAATACCTTTCCATCAAAGGGAAACCTTGTTTTCTTCAAAGATAAAACCACCTAGGTACTCTCTTTTTGGAAACCAAGCCAATATGGATGATCAGGAGGACCATAATAATGTAAGACATGGGGAGGAAGAATAAACCGGAAACCAAACTGAAACTACCTTCGGATTTCCGATTTTGGGCACCACTCCAAATGTCAACATGAATAATATTCCTCTCTCAACACTGCCTACCTTTTACGGTAAAAACAATGAATATACAGACACCTTCCTATTTGAATTTGACATTTTGTGTAGTAGCTACAACTACATACAAGATGCCCAGAAACTAAAACTCTTTCTTGCCACCCTCAAAGACTCCAGTATTAGGTCTTGGGAAGCCATGAAAGACATATTTATTAAGAAGTACCAAGACTACTGCAAGACCAAAGAGTCTCGTAATGATATCTTTAAAATCCAACAATTAGAAGACGAGACTCTCAAAGATTATATGGAAAGATTTGGTTATATCTCCCAGAAGTCAAAATACCATGACCTCCCAAAGGATGCAATTAGGTCTCTTTTACTTAAGGGAATTTCAAAAGTATATATAGAGATGCTTAACTTGATGGAATCAGGTGACATCTTTCATAAACCATTTGCTGAAATATGTGAAATGTGTAAAAATTACTCAAGGAGTAGAGCCAAAATAGGAAAGAATGTTTGGGACCCTTACAATAGAAGCTTAAAACCAATTAGTTCAGGTGGTATCACAAGAGCAGAGATAGGGGACCTTTTAGAGAACTTCAAGACAAATATTTTAAGCACAATAGGTTCCCAGTTGGACACCCTAAAAATAAAAAATAAACAGGAGGAGGAAAATGCAGCAATGAGCATATATTGCCCAAGATGCGGGAGAAATCATTCCTCAAGGGAATACCCATTAGATAACATTTCAGTTTGTGTCTTCTATACATAAGAGCATGTGACCGAAAAATGTCCATCATTTCTCGGTTTATTAGCCATCTATAGGAGTGGAGATCATGGGGAGTCTTCTTATGCACCTAGGAGGCCATGGCAGCCTAGTAATCAACCCACATACCCAGATCTACAGTCTCAAGTTCTACCCTATTATCAACAACAACAGTGGAACTCACCAGGTTGGAAAAACTGGTCTACTCAGTACCAACATCCTTGGATTCAAGGATGGAGGGGAGAACACAACCAAGGAAACCCTCAAGCTCCACCTATCCATATGTCCAACCATCCTTATCCTCATTTCCCACCAAACACTCCACAGCTTCTTCCAGGTTTTGTTCCAACGCAAGGATCACCTTTACCTCCTATTCCACAACAAAAAATGATACAATATCAAAATCCAAGCTCCTTGAGACCAAAACTATTACTGGCACAACCAGTGTTGAATCCCAATAATAGTCCCCCTCAACCTCTTCACAATATTGAGATGCAAGCCTTCCCGACATATGTTATTACTCTTGTTCCATTACAGGAAATTTGACTAAGATTGGGAAAAGTTCTGGAGAGGCAAAGACCTTCAGTAGTCATCCAGGAAGAAGAAGAAGAAACCACCAAAAAACCCAAGGATAACACTAGGTGGGAAGATGTTATTATCCCGAAAAATCAAGAACCCAAGCTTCCCCAAAATGAACCTTCACAAATTGCAAAGGTCCCTCCTTATCCAGGCTGATTGGTAATCGAGAAACCTACCACCCGACCAGAATTTGACATATTGAATGAATTGAAAAATATTTGTGTCAAGATTCCCCTGCTTCAAGCCATTAAAGACATTCCAATCTTCAGTAAGGTAGTCAAAGAATTGTGTATCAAGAAGCCAAGCAGGAAGCAAAAGGACCCCCCTACAGTACACTTGATAGGAGGAATTTCTGAGTACATATCAGAGCAGCCCAAACTAGCAAAATATGGAAACCTTGGAAACCCCATAGTGACTATAGCTATTAATGAGGTCTCCATTGGAAACACTCTCATAGACCTAGGGGCAACCATCAATGTTATGACCACTACTACCTTGGAACAATTATAGTTACAACCTCTTCTTCGGCCTACCCCAACCATTTTGGAATTAGCAGATAAGACTAGGGTTATACCTGAAGGAATTTTAGATGATGTCATGGTTACTTTAGCCTCATGGGAGTACCCCGTAGATTTTCTTATCATTCAGTCAAAAGATCCTACCAAAGGCCATCCTTTCATTTTGGGAAGACCTTGGCTAGCCACATCCAATGCATTTATTCGTTGTAGAGAAGGGGAAATGACCATCTCAAATGGTCTCTCTATTCAGAAGCTCACCATTTACCCTCCAACTCAACCTATTATGGATAATCTATGGTGGCTTGAATGTCCATACAAGAACGAGGACTGGTAAGAACCCATATTTCCAAGTGACCATGCATGGGCACTTCAGGAACACACAACATAAAATGTGCTAAGCCAATTTATTTCTGCTATCACATGTGTGGATTTTCCACAGTCTTTCCCCCAATTTGAGTACATGTTTGGGTAATAATTTCAATAACAATTAGACCCATCCATTTTTTCCTTGACATATTTTATTTTCGAGATAGATGAGTCTGCCATGTCTTACACCATGCCCTACGAGAATAGTCTAGGGAAATTTTTACATATAAACTCCGGGCTAGATGCAGACCAACAGAAACAGTTAGTAGATATACTTAAAGAACAATCAAGAGAATTTTCCTAGGAATACACTGACATGAAGGGTATACACCCTGACACATGCATCCATCACATATATACCTAGGGGAAGTAACACCTGTTAGGCAACCCTAGAGAAGGATGAACCCAACACTTAAAGATATAGTCAAGGAGGAGATCCAAAAGTTGTTAAATGTCGGATTCATTTATCCCATCTCTGATAGTAAGTGGGTATCCCCGCTTTTAGTGGTTCCAAATAAAGTGACCGAGAAATGGAGAATTTGTGTTGATTTCAGGGAACTCAACAAAGCCACTCTGAAAGACTACTTTCCTCTCCCTTTCATTGACCAATTTCTAGATACCTTGTCTGGAAAGAAATATTTTTCCTTTCTAGATGGGTACAACAGGTACAACCAAATTATTATAGCACCCGAGGACCAGGACAAAAATACCTTTACTTGTTGATCCAGGGGATCAAATTTTGTTCAAAATTCAAAGTGCTCGGAATCACTTCAAATCGAACAGGAGCATAGGCCTCGTCGTCATGAACCCAACGCAACTTGTTTGGGTTCAAACGGACGTCGTATGAGAGATATATTGCGTTATGTTCGAATCGACAAACAGGCAAAAAAAATGTGTTGACTGTATAGTCTGTACGGATACTGACGCGGCAGGGCTGTATGACACGTGGCAGGGCCATACGACACATGGTAGGTGTTGGTTGGCAGTCATGTGGACGAGTTGGCGTATGACACATGGCAATGGTGGTGAATGGAATGCTGACACGTGGCCCAATCAATGGCCGCCACATGTCACCCTGGCGTTGGTTTAAAATTTATGTTGTTGGTTGGATTCGACCTCGCGACCTCCGGGCAAGGGTAAAGCCTTGGGAAGGGCCGCCCAACTAGCACACCATCGTTTGGTTCTTATAATATAAATGGTAAACAATTTATTCAAATTGAAATGTATTGTGGGTTGGGGCGCGGTTCGGGCCAAGGCTTAGCCTTGGCCCCCGGTCATATGTGTATGTTATGGAACCACTGGCATGCGCACCCTCCGACCGTTATTATTTTGGTTTTAAAACGTAACCCTTTATATATATGCACGCGGTCATATGGTGGCCATGTGCCCACGGACTTGGCGGTTAGGGGTTGGGCACGCCCTAACCGTCCTACAGTTCGCACCGTTTTGCGATTGCACCCGGTGCTGGGTTTTTACACATATATGTGCATGGGGGCTAGGTTGAGGAGGCAGAGGTGCATTTTGGTGATCCAGAGACAGCAAGTTTGAAGGGGAACTTCTAGGAAGCCTATCTTCTTCAATTTTTGGCCAAACGAGGTGCCGAAAAATCCCAACTAGGGGTTTTTGGACGTTCTGAAACCATTGGAGCCATCATTTTGGAATTTTGAGCATTGTAAAGAACATATTTTTTCACTTTGAGAAAATAATACAAAAGATCCATTCGAAGCTGGACCAGGAGATGTAGCCCAAGAGAGGGGAGAACTCCTTTATCATTTGTTGTGTTATGTGTTTTCTGTTCACTGTTCACTGTTATTTTCTATTGTTTATATGCATCTTGAATATGTTATTTCTATAAAAGTTGTGTTTGCAAAATTGATCCATTTGCATAAGAACACTTGAATTAAAACTTGCAAATATTTTCAAGAATACAAGTCTTTATCATTTTCAGATCAAGTTGGTATCAGAGCTTAGGTTTTTGAAGACTTGATTATTTGCAAGTGTTTTGTTTTCTGATGCTCAC
>JASDQU010096529.1:17992-36915 GCA_032191745.1 Picea mariana | reverse complement strand
AATTAGGTATAATCCAAGTTTTGGAATGATTTTTCTATATTTTTTTATACTTTGAAGTAAACCTGAACTTTTTGTAAAAAATTGGTCAATATTTCGAAGTTATCAAAACTCAACATCTTATTAACAATGTTTTCTGAGATTTTTCCTATTTCTAAATCTAAATTCCTTAACAATGTTTTTCGAGATTTTTCCTATTTCTAAATCGAATTGTTTTAACAATGTTTTTGAGATTTTTCTATTTCTAAATCCAAATTAAATTTAAGTTCCTATCCATCACGAATTCTTCCCCTTTCAATTTAAGTTCCATATCAATCAAAACTCTTATCGACAAATTCTGACCAGTGAAAAAAGGATTGTTTTTCACGAATTCTTCCCATTTCAATTTAAGTTCCATATCAATCAAAACTCTTATCGACGAATTCTGAACAGTGAAAAAAGGATTGCTTCTCATTCTAAATTCTCCAAATTCAATCAAAATTCCATATTCCTACAAGCTGAAAAAGTTTCACACCCAGCCAAAATCTTGCTCCGAATTCAACCAAAGTTCCGTATTCCGACAAGAAGAAAAAAGTTTGACACACAGAAAACCTAGCTAAAACCCATGTCATTCATTTTAAAGATGAAGATATTGTACGAAACAAGAGAATACCTGCAAGTTTGGGAAGGTTGCGCCAGTTGCCGAGGCCATGGCTTTGAACATAATGGATGAGCTTCTGGTCCTCTTCGGCCGTCCAGGGTCCTCTCTTCAGCCCTTCGTGATCGCCACAGCAAGGTGCACGTCCCATGATCAGATTTATTTCTGCCCTTCTCACTGCAGATTACTACTGAAAACTGTGTTGGTTTCTCTCGCACTTCAGGCGGTCCTAGTCCAGGATCAGAGATATATAGAGGCAGGATTATACAGGCGGCGCCTTTATGTGTTTTTATTATGTTGCATAAGAGTGGAGGTGGGATTTTAGGGTTGGTAAAGTCTAATCTTAGGAGTCCGGTCATCATTCTCCCGCATCATAATGACAACTCAAATGACATAACGAGCAAGATTTTGAAGGGACGCAGAAAATCAGGGATCGTTTCAAACAAAATTGTGAGTACGTCCCCTGAATTTTTTAATCAAAAGGCCTTCCTAACTATTGCGACTTTTATGCTGGCATAACCTTCAACCTCGCACATTGTTACCTAATCAATCTTACAGAATAATATGGCTGTATTTATGCATTTGTCTGTTTCTTGCTTGCCTTTCTTCTGCTGCACATATATGACTCAGGCTTTCAAGTTTATTATATTCAATGGTGTTTGTTGCATATATCATTTTAGGACGTTACAACCAACCTACAATCGAAATGTGCAGGAAGTAAATCTCGAAAGAGAACTTCAACTTTAAATTTGTGTGGAACAAGTAAGATGTTGACAAAAAGTGGAAAGGGGAAATTATTGATATGAATTCCGAGCAACACTTCCACCTAAATTTACTAAAAGCTAGACAAAATTAATGATGAGATTAACATATATGTAACTCAATTTGAATATCACTAGATCTTTTTATACACATTTATCAACGTGTATTTTTTTTATTTTTATTTAATAAAAAAGAAACTTTACAACATTACTATAATATGATGATTTAAAAAAATTGTTAAAATACTTAATTATAATTATTAAGTATAAATGGAGTGCATTGCATTATGGAGTGCGTTGGATTAAGCCGTATTTCTCATGAATGTGTGACAAAAATTTAGAGTTCAATTGGTACATGGATTGATTAGTGTTGTTCATATGAGACCCTTGAATGGGACGGATACCCACTTCAAAAATAATGGTGACATTCATTTTCAGATCAAACCACTTAATAAATTTAGATACCAAACTTCATTACTTGCATTGCTTCACAAGTTATATATATAGAGAAAGAATTGCTTCACAAATGATATATATACATAGAAAGATTTAGAGAGCATCTATTTAGAGTAAAATTAGCTAATAATAAAATATCTGGATAATTCATCTTTTTTTAGGGATTTCTATAATAGAAGGATTTAGATTTAATCTAGATCTAACTAAGAATTTTCTAGAACATTCTACAATTAGCGGGAGTAATTACAAAATTCCAACACTCCCCCCTTAATTATGACCATTGAATGCTTAGCATCCAAAACACCTACATTCCATGTTTGAAATTCAAAAACATCTCTTCACAATGGTTTTGTGAATATATTAGGAAATTGATCTTTTGAGTTACAAAATTCTAAATATATATCACCATTCTTTAGAAGATCTCTTACAAAATGATATCTTGTATCTATGTGCTTGTTTTTTTGGTGAAGCACATGATTCTTGGACAGAGCTATGGGAGAATTATTGTCAGAATAAATTGGAGTTGGTTCTTCATGTTCTTGTCTAAGATCATCCAATAATCTTCATAAACAACCTTCTCGACAAGTTGATGTTGTTGCTGCTATATACTTTCCTTTTATTGATGAGATTGTCACAATAGGCTACTTCTTGGATGCCCATGAAATCGAACCTGAAACAAAATGAAAGACATACCTTGAAGTACTCTTTCTATCATCTAGGATGTTGGAATAATGCTTGTAACAATATAATTGGTCTAGATATGAGTTTGTTACGGAGAGTTGAGATATTATCTCAACTATCTAGATTGTGTACTTAAGATAGCTACCTATCTTAAGCTACTTGTAATTGTATTTATATTGTGATTATACGTAATGGAAAACAAGTTTTTATGTGTATCTTGCTTTGCAATTTCGTACCAGAGCTGAGTGCTCTGGGTTATCTCCCTCACGGGAGCACCCACTAAGATTTTTTTTTTATGTCAAAGATTTCAGTGTGTGGATTGTGTGCCTGTTTGAGTCCTCGTAGATGTGAAATTAGTTCTTTGTAGACTGTACAAGGATGACCAAAGAATCGGTGTCTCAGTTGATTGTACCTGCACACACACCTGTTGGAGAATAAAAAGGAAATTGAAACCATGGTATGCTCTTACCTAACCACAGTGGCTATCTCAATGCCTACGACCTGGTGGGATCGTGATCTGTGTTTTCCCACGGTATCCACTTGTCATATGAGGAGTGTGACTACCATAGACAAGGTGGTCTTCTATGGCTTTCTTCCTAACATTAAATTTTCTTGATTAGTGGGCTCCTGGACTTGCACAGGCATGATACAACATTGGTTGCAACGTTTCTCTTTATTTTATCTCAAGAGGCGGCAAAATAATTCGACAGAAGGATTGATTGTAGAAGCTTACTTTTAACTTCACGAAGAGGGGCATCTATAGTAATTAGTGTGTAGTAATTATGCTAATTAATGTAAATGTGTTTTTGTTTGTCTATAAGTGATGAAAAACCAATTATTGGGCAGAGAAACATAATTTAAATTAGTAGTTTTCATGATCTTCAGTGTTGAGAACACATTTCTGGTTTGATTATGTTTACGGTCTGTTATAAAATTGATGGGTCTTGTTGTGCTCAGGGCTTCAAGAGCATCAGTTACAGATTATTTTTTGTGAGATTCTTGTGTGTTAGACATGTCAGTTGTATGATTGACTGTTGAAAATATCCAGTAATCAAATCAATGTCCTATATAATTGTTGAAATTTGCTCTTTGGGGGAAATCCAAAGATGGTAGTGTATCCATAGGATAATTCAGCATCGAGATTGTCCTTCAGGAGGTTGAGAAGCGTCAATTCTACAAATTCCTCAATGATGGTCAAAAGCGGTGTTATCTTAAATGAGTTGAAAGGGAAGCTCGAAGATATGGAGAAGAAAGAGAATATACCTGAATATTTCAGAGTGGATAGGAGTGTTGATGAAGACCATATCAAGACAAATATCTATGTTGAAATTTGATTATTGTAATGATGATATAATATTTATAATGTAAGCATTATAGGAGGGTGTTGGAATAATTCTTACAATACAATTGGTATGGATATGAGTTTGTTACAGAGAGTTGAGATATTATCTCAACTATCTAGATTGTGTACTTAAGATAACTACCTATATTAAGCTACTTGTAATTGTATTTATATTGTGATTATACGTAATGAAAAACAAGTTTTTGTGTGTATCTTGATTTACAATTTAGGACACCTGCAAAGTCGTTATTGGTATATCTAATCGAACAATTATTCTCAGTGCTTGAGAATAAAATACCGTATATTGTTGTTCTTGTAATGTATTTGAAAATCATTTTTCCAACCTGTCAATGCATTTCCTTAAGTGTATCCATAAATATGGAAATGAAGATAGTTGCAAACATAATGTTCATATAATGGTAATGAAATACATGAGACCGTTGTTGTGGAAATGTTTCCCTTGTGAGTAGGTGAAACCCCCTTGGATCAAGACTCCTTTGATCCAAGAAACAATGGAACAAATGGTTCCCTACTTTCCCCTTAAATCTATTCTATGCCCACAAACAAAACAAGAAGGGGAGATGAAAGAATGAGATAGATGTCCTACCTCCTTTCCATCAGTTGTCCCCGTTTCTCCAACCCTTAATATTGATTCCCAAGCTCTTGGTGCAAGAGAAATACTGCAAGGAACACAACTATACTTCTTTCTTCCACAACATTTTGTTAAGCAAAATAGATCTATCTATAACGAATTAGGCAGAAATAGACATGCATACAATGAACAACATAAGCATGAGAGAAATAGGCCAAGTTGTATTATATGGAAAGAAATAAGTAATAAATCATTTACAACATGGATGTTGATGTTGTAGAAACTCCTTGAAGCTCTCATTTCCATCCCTTTGAATTTCTCAAGACCCACAATATGATACTCCAAATTGTTTTCCCTCCTTTCACCTAAGAATGGCCTCAATTATATAGGAGTTGAGGCATAACAACCATAGGATAATTTTGCGAAGAGGATAGGATCAAATGAGGATTTAGTTGAACGGACAAGGTTAACCTTTCCTTGGATATAAAGTGGCTCGAACAAACATCTAACCAACTGAGATATCATGGAAACAACCTCTCAAAACAAGACATAACAGTTGCAACCACTTTATCGACCCCCTAGAACTAAGCGCATGGTGATAGTATAGCTCCCATAGAATTGAGCAAGGAGCGATGACAAGGGTTCATCATCCTCATCATATGGGAAAGGGAGCGATGATACTAAAAAAAGGAGAAAAACTCAAGGTGAAATATAGTATTTCAACCTCCAAATTATACGTTTCTCTTCCAACATGTCTAGGGATTATGAAAAATACTCATACATGGTGATCAAATCGCAACACTTGGTAAAGTGTGAGGATTAAGTGCAACACCTAGTAGTGAGATAAATAGGTGCGTAATATATGCCCCCTAAAGTGTGAATTCGCAAGAGAAATTGATCACGAGAACACTTTACAAAAATATGTATGTAAGGGCATTGAAATAGGAGAGTCGGAAAAAATCTTCAAAAAAAAATCAAATAGTATATATGTATCATCCCTGAGGTATAAATACCCTTTCTCAGAATAAACTGACTCAAAGCATGGCCATCGACCAATAGACTATGGATCCATGAAATAAATCACTAAGGATATGGCCACCAAAGATACAATGTGGATCCATACCTTCCATGACATGATCAGGTTGTAGCCACAAAAGAATACATAGTGAAGCTACGATCTGAAAAAAACATAGCTACAAAATAATACAAAGTGGATCTATGCGATATCATACATATTAGTGAGATGACCAATGTGATGACCATACTAGAATCTACTAAGTACTCAAAAAATTTCCATCAAAAGTTGGGGAAGGAACATAACAAAGGTGAGCGCCTAAAAGGTTCCCAAGGTTTTTGTCCTGATCCCGAAATGGTATGATTATAGCCATGTGAATAGATGTGTTGATGTCGAATATGGTAGAAACCACTTGATTACCGGTCATTGATATATATCGTTAGCAAGTGTGTGGAAAATCACCAATGATGAAAATACCTCCCAAGGTACCCTAGTACATTCTAGTCAATGTGAATAAACGAGATGAAGTCGAAAATTCATGGAATCATTCGATCTGAGGCCAATGATGTAAACCTATTCTCAAAGGTGAGGAGACCTGTCATTGGGGCATGTAGGTTTCAACATACTAATTGGTTTCTAAGTCTAATTCCCCGATAATGTGTTGAATTCGATAGGAACAAACTCATCGAAGGAGGGTCAATATGTGTCCCCCATCATCAACACAAAATTGGCATAGGAAAGTGATGTAAAATAATAGATCAAATGAGCACAAACTGACAGAAGGATGAAGGTTGGTAATACTACAAAGTGGTTGATTTGGGCTGAAAATTTACTTGAACATTGTGAGGCATGACAAATGAATTGGTAGCATTGACTCGATGAGAAGTAGACCAAAACATAGTGCGATGATTATTGGGGCACTCTTCGAGTGGGCTGAAGGAGTATAATGACTTGCAGGATTGGGATGACTCAGAGACAAGCAAATTACCCAACTCTAAGGAAAGATGCAAACATGCTTCATGTTCAATGGTCACATCAAAAAACTTCCATAATGCTTTCCAAAAAACTGACCCACTTCCCTCAAAGTTTCCCCCACCATGAGTGATGAGTACCTCTTTTTTTTTAACGAGCTTGAGGAGGATAAAATATGCTCGATACAACTCATCATCGATGACTCCCTCATCACATGTTTAACAAACGTAAGAAGGAAGGGTTCGATCTCATATAGGTCCTTCAATGTATAATTTTATGATCCCAAAGAGAATAAACTCGATAGTATTTTCACATTTAGAGAGTCTAAAAAGAACTTAAAGAAGACTCTAGGGTTGTTCTTTTTCGTAATTAGTCCCCCGAGCCCAAAAAAGTATAAAAAATACAAGGGAGAACTCTTCTAGCCAAGGTTGACTAAAGTATTCATTTTTCATAATTAATCCATCTAGTCCGGAAAAGGGTTAAACTTACACCAAATAGATGCTCTTTCATATTGTTTTAATAAGTGTGAAAGGAGACAAGCTCACTCGACAAACTTTTCATGTTTAGAGAGTGTGAAAAAGAGCTTAAAGGAAACTCCAAAGAGTTCCTTTTTCGTATAGTTTTTATGAGTATGAGAAAGAACAAAGACTAAGATTGTCTAGAGAGAACAAGTGGCATCCAACTAAGTTCCAGCGGGAAAAATGACTCCTAAGAAATGAATTTGATAAGATGTAGAAAGTAAGTATGGAAAGTAAGGACCACTCACAACAACATGTCTCTATATAGCGTAACTGCAAATTGGGAGAAGTGTGATGCGAATGACTAGTGTAAGGAATAATTGCAATGGCCATAAGCAAGTGAGACAGAAAATAACAGTGAGGCAGTAGCAAGAACAACCATTAAGAAGACAATAAGATGTCTAATTCATTTTTTAATGATCTTGAAAGAGAGAATGAACTATGCTTGAAGTGTCTTCATTTTTAATGTTCTTGAAATAGAGAATGAAATTGTGTTCGAGTTTGGTTTCATTTTTTATTGAGCTTCAAAACCAAAATGAACTATGCTCAGAATGATACCCATTGATGGGTTTCTTCCCAATGTGATTTCTAGACGTTGGTACTTTGAGTGATACCCATTGGCGAGTTTTTTCCCAGCATGATGTATATAGGTTGGTACTTTCCCCCAGCATGATCGACATAATATAGCATCTTAACTTGAAGATGATTTCCAGAGGCTGTAAACATGTCCCCCAAGCTTATTTTAATCCATTGACTCTTCTTCTACAACGAATTAGAATCCTGGATACTAATCAGAAAATGTTCACCAAAGAGGGAGGGAGAAAGAGGATTAACTGACATAGGTAGGGGAAATGAAGGTTCAGGTACTAGATCTAGTGGAAAATTCTACTCAATTGGAGGGGGTTCTGTGTCATTTTTTAACGAGCTTGACACAGACAATGAACTATTCTCATGGTTATATATTTCACTTTTTAATGATCTTGACACAAAAAATGAACTATGCTCATGGTTATCTGTTTCATTTTTTAATGTGCTTGATACATAAAGAGAACTATGCTCATGGTTATCTATTTCATTTTTTATTGATCTTGACACAAAAAGAGAATTATGCTCATTGTTATATGTTTCATTTTTTAACAAGCTTGGCGTAGAAAGAGAAATATGTTGATTGTTATTTATTTTGTTTTTTAACAAGCTTGACACAAAAAGTGAACTATGCTCATTTTTATCTGTTTCATTTTTTAACGAGCTTGACACTGAAAGAGAACTATGCTCATGACCCTTGACCATGGCTTCCAATAGGTCTTCATCGAATGAAATGCCAATGCTTTGGAAAAAATGTATGTCAAGAGACTTAATAGTGGTAATGAGGGAAAGATCAAGCTCCAAATCCACCATTGAAGGGTTCACCATGTCAACTACCATATCTGAGTCTAAAGAAGTCGAGCATATAGTGAGAGGCTTCTTTTCATTTGTAGTTGAAGGAATGGGACATGATACCACATAATTAACCTATTAGGGGAGGGATATCACTTCCATATAAGAAACAATCAGGAAAGTTTAAAGGTAGGTAGTTAGATAAGGAATAACGAACAAAAGTTGTTCAATGGTCACAATGTTTCTATTATGAGGGAAATGCATCACTTGAAAAAGTTTGGACATGACAACTTTTATAGCATAGACATAGTCCCGCCTAAGAAGGAAATTAAAGTCCAAGGGACCTTGGACTACCATAACATTGATACAGATAGTTTTCTCTCTTAAGGTGATGGGTAACCAAGGAAGGATCCCTAAAGGTTCATTGTATCTTATATTAAGAGAAAATAGATGATGGGTAACTAGCTAAAGATGAGGAGAAACAATATCTTTCCAAGTGATTGAGGATATAATTATAACAGAAGCGTCTTCATCAACAATAGTGTGATGTATGATCTTATAGCGAACCTACACAATGATTTGGAAATGAATGCAGGGAGGAAGCCAAGGCTCCACCAACCTATTCTAATCAAAGGAAATGGCTTCAGTACTTGGAGGGCGTTCCACTGAAATGGGTGAATTTCCCCCTTGTCTGGAGGAATATGAAGTGATAAGAAAAAAATGAGTGGTATCCACTTCACTCTCTAAGGGAAGAGTGGGATCGACCAAGGATTGAATTGGATAGACCACTTCATCAACCAACGGTTGGTTGGGAGAGGGCTCATGGGAAGAAGATAGAGGTTGTTTCTAAGAAACAACAATGTCTTCCAAACATTGTGAAGCTTCATCCATACAAGGGAAAAGGTAAGTGAGGTGCATTTACATGCATAACCAACAAGGAATCATGAATTTACCTTTTTTCCTACAACCTTATGATCACTTCTTTATGGGTTGTCACCAACATTAATTGCAATGGTTGGAAACATAGGTTGTTCAGAACTTGTGGACCACACTTCTAATACCTTGGGAATACTAGGGAAATGGTTAAGAAGGTGGTCACCCTTATAAATCCTGCAAGGTAATTTGGGCTTCCGAGTTATGTTGGTAGGATTTCAAACATTATCAATACTCACAACAGTGGTTCATACATTTCCCCCTTTATTATTTTTCTTCTTCTTTTTCTTCCTTTTCTTCTTCTTCTTAGCATCCTGATTACTAGCATCAATGATTTCAATAGGTGAGGAAGAAGAAAGGGAAGAAGATGTGGAAGGTGACTAAGGAAATGGTCAATAGGAGGTTGATGTTCTTGAGGTGGATATGTTGCTTGGGAAGCAACATGGGAATTTGAGACCATGGGAGTGGAAAAAAACCATACCAGTAACCCCAAAGTGAACCCCAAGAAACCTTGAATAGGCTAATTGAATGACATTAACCACACACACACACACACATTATCATTGAGCTTGGTGATGGGGTTGGTGTTTGTTGTAGAAATTTGATGGCTAAATACATATTGGTTGTCAAAATAAAAAAGGGATGTCAAACACTATAGGGTCTTATACCTTTTAAACACATTATTACAATATCATCAATCTTGTATGTATTTGTGGTTTATTTTGTAAGATTGGATATACAGTTGATAATGCAATCCAACCTTGTTTAGAACCACATTTCTATGCTTATTAGAAGTTCTTTGGATTAGATACATGTTTTCATTTCATCTAGTGTGCATACCTTAGCCTCATGATCTCATTTTTTTCACCATTTCATTACCCTTGTTGGTAGTAATTAGTTATCTAATATAAATATGAAAAGGGATTTAATCTCATGTAACCTCTAGTTTTACACTTGCATGCATGGATCAGTCTTAAATATTATCGTGTGTCTTAGCTATATAATATTCTCTATATGCTCAGTACAATTGTTTACTTAGAGATATTTTGAGCCTAAAATGAAATCCAACATGTACAAGAAATATACACGGGTTACTATTATGGAAAATTATTAGTAGTATTTGTTTGCCTAGAATTTAGAATAAGGGATAATTGATTATTGTGGTAATGTATTATTCATTCATGGCATATACAATTTTCCACTTGTTTTTAATTTGGATACAAATTTATTCACATATTTTGACCAAACCTTTGGTGCCAACTCGGTTCTTCATTGATGTTGCCATATTATTTTCCCATTTTGTACTATATGATTCGTTGTATGACCTACACTTTCATTTAAACACAATGTTGGTGTAGGATAAAGTGGGTTGTGTAGGCATAATCTAAAGATATTGTATGCAATCACTATTAGGTTCCTACTCTAACCTCTTTTCTTTGGGCCACATAGTAGTTAGTGTAAATGTGTTGAACCTGCACATAATAGATCTAGCTAGAAAATAAAACAGACATTTGTAGAGAGAAATTGAGAAAGAAGAAGCAAGAGAGAAAGAATGGAATAATTCTCATTAACCGAATGAATAATGAATAATTTAAACATGATATACTATGTATAACTCAACCAATACACACTGGAGGAGAAGCCAATGAACCATAGTGGTGGTCTAGAGTGATTTGGACACACACCAGTAGTTATGGGAGTAAATTGCCACCTAGTCTAGTCTCTCGGGTAGTTACATGAGTGAACTGCCACCTAGCTGAGTTAACTAGTCTATTAGTCTTCAGTTAACTGACTAGAACAAAGTGAAGCGAGGAGAATATTAGGGAATCATGGGTAATGTGCTAGTCTGATGATGATACCAAGGACAATGCTCATTATCTAGTGATGATCCCAATGTTGCATGATGACAATACCAATGTAGCATATAGACTCCACTCAACTGATCAAACTGAAGTGAAAAATGAAGAGAATATTCTCCCTAGAGGAATATTCTTCCTAAAATATAGGAGACCGAATAATGACTAATAAATGAGGAAAAAACTTAGGAAAAATAAATCCTAGGTGTGTGTGAAGTAACTCCAACAACCCCCTTGAACATCACTATGGTGAAAATAAGGAATGGGTCCCAGCAACGAGGCCATGTTAAGTACCCAAATACAAAATATACACTGAACTAAAGTGAGGAAAGAGGGAAAAACTCATGTGAAAAGCCAACCCTCAAGGTACAATGTATGTAAAAATAAGAACTAACAGTTGCTAGGAAACTGTGTCCTTCACTCCAAGACGACTTTACAAAGAATGGAACTTCTGCTCAGTGAAAGCCTTGGTGAAGATGTTTGCAATCTGTTCTACTAAAGGACATAATTACAAGTCGATGGTCCCACCATGTACTAATTCCTAGATGTAGTGCATGTGGATATTGATGTGCTTCGTCTGCTTCCTCTAAACTGGATCTCTGAAGAACTTCAGACTGCTCTGGTTTTCACACCAGATGAAGATCGGACAATGAAACTGAATGCCCAGCTTAGTGAGAAAATATTGTAGCCACATAGCCTCCATTGTTATGTTAAATACCCCTTTGTACTATGCCTCGACCGAAGATAGAGAAATAGCAACATGCTTCTTGCTTGACCAACATATAGGCCCGGAACCAATACCGAGTGAGTAACCAGATATGGAGTTGCGATCAATGCGATCGCCATCCCAGTTAGAATCAGTGAACCCGATGATATTCAATGTAGAGTATGCTACATAATGAATCCCAAAGGTGATGGTGCCATGTAGGTATCAAAGGATACACTTTGCATCCTTCCAATGTAGCTCATGCGCCAACTGCATAGGAGAGGTATGGTATGGAGTGTGTGGATACAAAAATCTCCCCACTAGTTTTTTGTACAATGTATTGTCAACCAGTGGAGTGTCCCCGCCATCTTCAAGTTTGACTCCTAATAGGAAAGGAGTCAGAGCAGACTTGCAATCTGTCATGTGAAATCTCTCTAGGAGATATCGTACATACTTGGCCTGAAACAGTTTGATTCCTGATGCATCATGATTGATCTCGAGTCCAAGGAAGAAGTGTAGTGGACCCATGTCTGTCATCAATAACCTATCATGTATAATCCTCTTGACTGCAGCAATCATTGAAGTCGAGCAACCGGTGATCAAGAAATCATCAACATACAAAACTAGGAGTAGAAGTGAGTAAGATTTATTGAGCATGTAAACATTCATATCTGACTTACAACATACAAAGTTCTATGACAACAGGTAGGATTCCATCTTGGCATACCATGACCTCAAAGCCTGCTTGAGGCCATAAAGATATTTTTTCAGTCGATAGACCAAATATGAATCCTGCAGAAATACCTGGGACTGCTCCATATAGATCTCCTTAGAGAGTTCAACGTGAAGAAATGCATTCTTCACATCCATCTAATGGAATTCCCATACCTTGGTTTTTTCAATGGAAAGTGTCAAATGTATGGAATCCATATTCTCTACTGGATCAAAGGTCTCATCATAGTCAATGCCATGCACCTGTTGAAAGCCTTTGGAAACTAGTCTGGCTTTGTATCTACTAATGTTTTTGTTCGATGCACTCTTGGTTCTGCAGACCCATCTGCACCTGACAAGTTTCCTTCCAGAAGGAAGGGGAACCAAATACCAAGTCTGTTTCTCGAGGAGGGAGTTGTACTCCTCCTGCAGGGCAGATTCCCAAAAGGGATTTCCAGCAGCCTCGACATAAGAATATGGATCTGAAGACTAAAACAAGAAAATATTCCTAGGAGGAAATGGTTCAGTGGAAGTGAGTGCAATAGGAGGCTCCTCGAAATTCAATCAATTCCTCCTAATATCAGTTGTATCATCAATAAGATCCCCTACATCCTGAAGAGTAGTCTGGGCCCACTTGTGCCTCTGCTCTGACACTGCATCTGCATATGCATTCATTAACTCTACATATGACTGTACCAACTCTGTATATGGATCATTTGAATCCTTTGAATCAGAACTCTCATCTGAAGAAGAGTCGGCATGTGCATGCTCATCATCTCTGATGGGTGGAAGAACAAAGGTGTTTGCATGTGGTTGCTGAGGTACATGCGAGACACTTTCCTCGAATTGGACACCACCCTGAATGATGATCCAGTATGGGGAAATATCAATGAGTATGTATCCCTTCACACCGTTGGGGTATCCAACAAAAATACACTCTTTTATTTTTGGATCAAGTGCCTTCCTCTTTTAAGAGGGAATCTGAGCCCATGCATGTGAACCGAAAATATGAAAGTGGGTCACTTCTAATTTGAGGCCTCTCCAAGCCTCATAGGGGGTCTTATCCTTAACAGATCTATGGGGAGATATGTTTTAGATTTATTTTTCACAATTCAGTGCTTCGACCCATAATATCTGTGTAAGTGACTTTGCATGCAGCATACAAGATGCCATCTCTTTTAGAGATCTGTTTTTCTGCTCAACAACTTTGTTTTGTTGCGTAGTATAGGGAACTGTGTGCTGCAATTGAATCCTTGCCTCATGAAATTATTTTTGGATCTCATGGTTGACATACTCTCCCCCATTATCAGTTCATAGGACTTTGATTTTCTTTCCTAACTTTATATCAACCAGGGCTTTGAAATCTTTGAGGTGTTGAAAGACCTTTGATTTTTTCCTGAGAAACAAAATCCATGTGAAACGTGAGAAATAATCAACAAAAATGAACATGTACATCTATTTCTTGATTGATGGATGTGTTAAATGGCCCATAAGGTCATTGTGGATCAGATATAAAGGAGAAGAAGCTCTCTGAGTCTTTCCTTTGTCGAATTTCTCTTGAGGGTGTTTTCCAAGAACATAACCCTCATAGATTCCTTTGGAGAAATGGATGTCTAGTAGACCATCAACCAATATTTTCTTTCTAATATGTTTCATATATCTGAAATGTAAATTCATGAACCTTTTGTGCCATATCCTATTGCTTTCATCAGCATGGGTAAGCAGTAAAGTAGAATCTGGTTCAATAAATTCAAAAAATGTATACAATCTAGATTGGTGATTTACCTCACTGGTAGCAACCTTGGATCTGGTTTGCATGTCATATATGACCACTTCATTAGGTTTGAATATGAATTTATTTCCAGTTCCACAATTTTTCATCTGATACACAGAGAGAATATTGATGTAAATTTCAGGAATGTGCAACACATTCTCGAAGCTTTCATTGGTGAGTTCAATCATTCCTTTGTCGGTGACCTCAACTAGAGATTTGTCCCCCATCAGAATAGGAGGAAATTTGCATATATCTAATGAATAATAGACTACTTTTGTGGCATCCATGTGTTGTTTTGCTCCTGAATCTATGATACAAGCATCGAGAGAGGAGTTGATAGCAATCAAGGTATTGCTAGAATTGATTTTCTTCGGATTCTGATCTTCTGGATTCTTCTTCTTGGCACCCTCGGAGATGAAATCTCCAAGGTTATTTTGATAAAGTATTTGATTCATTAGATATATTTTTTTCTTCATGCATGTAGATTTTGGATGGAATCCTTTATGGTAGTATGTGCATTTTTCCCCTTTTCTTCCCTTTCCACCTTTGGATCCCGAGGCATCGATGAAGAGTTTTTAGTACCCTTCCTTCTTCGAATTTCCATGTGCTTTCCTTTTTTCTTTATATTTATATTTATGATATTGATGACCTCTTCCATCTTGCATAGTAAGTTCATGTGCCTTTGGGCCTTTGATTTTTCCCATGTTGATGAGCTTAATCTGCTCTTGTGTCAGAGATTCGATAAATTCCTCAAGAGAAGGGATCTTCCACGTGGCTCCAGAGGTGAATTTGAATAAAAGGGATGTGGATATGAACACTCAGAATTCAATACCAAGTTTGGAGAGAATGGTGAAAGACATTTGTTTCTCCTCCTTAGGTTTATCAACCCCACAATCCTTGAGTTGCGACAGTAAATCCTTAAATTTTGTAAAGAAATCTTGGATATTGTCAAAGCTTTTTGGATCCAATGTAAGAAATTAAAACTCAAGCATGTGTACACTCATCTCATCATGTTTTCCAAAGAGACCTTCCATGCTGGTCCAGGCTTCATTGGGGGTTTTACAAGAAGATATGTGAAAAAGGAGATCGGGAGAAATGAGACTGCAAATTGTTCTAAATGCTTCATCCATTCAATTTAGATACTTGGATTTTTCTATGGATGATGTTGGTTCTGTTTCCATGTTCATGGTTAACCTATACAATCCTCTACTTCGAATATTCATGATCATTCACTCCTTCCGTGAAAAGTAATTGTAAGGTGTAAGAATGAATTCTTTTGGGAATTCCATTTTTCTGTTGTCTTCAATATTTGGTACCTGCAAAAATAATTTGGTTTGTCTTTTGCTTAGCAGTCTGTTGTCTCTGATACCATGTAAATGTGTTGAAACTGCAAAAAATAGATCTAGCTATAAAATAACACACACATTTGTAGAGAGAAATTGAGAAAGAAGAAGCAAGAAAGAAAGAATGGAAGAATTCTCATTAACTGAATGAATAATGAATAATTCAAACATGATATGATTTATATAACTCAACCAATGTGCACTATAGGTGAAGAAAATGCACCATAGTGGTGGTCAAGAGTGATCTAAACACACGCCAGCAGTTATGGGAGTAAACTGCCACCTAGTCTATTCTCTCAGGAAGTTGTGGGAGTGAACTGCCACCTAGCTGAGTTAACTAGTCTATCAATCTTCAATTAGTTGACTAGAAAATAGTGAAGTGGGGAGGAGATTAGGAAATCATGGGTAATGCACTAGTTTGGTGATGATACCAAGGAAAATGTGCAGTAGTTGGTGATGATCCCAATGTTGCATGGAGATAATACCAATGTAGCATCTATACTCCACTCAACTGATCAAACTAAAGTGAAAACTGAAGAGAATATTCCCCCTAGAGGAATATTCTTCCTAAAATATAGGAGACTGAATAATGAATAATAAACGAGGAAAAACCTTAGGAAAAATAAATCTTAGGTGTGTGTGAAGTAACTCCAATAGTTAGTTAATTATTGTATGCATTCATACTCTTTGAATAAGACCAATGGATAGGATTAGTAAGTTATTATATTTTAAGAGGATGAACTTTATAAGGCCCACTAGGTAGTCTGTACCCATTTATGACAAGACTACAAGTAGTTAGGTATTTTTCTATCTAAAATTTACTTAAAGAGATAGGAGTGAATATAATTTCTTGCCTTCCTTCATGTATTTGGATATTTGATTAGTGGAAGGTCAACCCAACTTAAGAAGAAAGTGAACACTTCTTTCTTCTTTCCATTATATTCATATTCAAGGTTCTCTTTTCATTTTCCATCTTATTATCTCTTGTTATTGGTTAATTTACAATTATATTCTATGTATATTGTTATAGAAAAAAACCCCTGCGGACAGGTGGATCTTCCCTCGGATTCTAGAGACCTAATACCGAGACAGAAAGATGCAAATGGACACTAACATCCCATTGAGATTTTCTTAACTAGTTGAAAATAGAGAAGGAGGAAAGGCAGTCATATCTATTTCTAGTGTTCGTCCACGCTACTCCAATTTGAGCTTGATCTCCAAACTCATTCACAAATCTTAATACCTGCAAACCACAAACAACAAAGAGACAGAAGGAAACTCCTACTCTAGCATACTAGATTAAAACAATTCATCTACAATAGACAAGCATATGTAAATATACATAAACTAGAAGGAAATAGGCCAAGCATATATTAATGAGAACATTAAAAAGACACTTACAATATGTAGATGTAGTTGTAGCAGCCTCTCCAAGTCCTCCTCGTCCAACCCTTTCACAATTCTCCCAAGATCATAAGTTTGATATCCAAAATATTCTTCCCAAGATCATAAGTTTGATACCTCTAATCTTCCTTATTTCTCCATGGAAAGGATTCATTATATATGATTTGGAGACTTAACCACCATGGAGAGGATCACTCATTAGATCCACTAAAATGGGATCTCCAAGATATTTAGGGAGAAAATATCTCTTAAGGATTTTAGGGATAAAATATCTCTCAAGGAATTTAAGGAGGAAATGTTTCAACCATCGATGAGACCCTCAACCTCCCCTTAAAAATAGGAAACCAAATGTGAGGTGGATTCTCACACTAAATTAATTTCCTTTTTATGAATATTAATAATTAATTCATGTGCACATACTATTTGGAACTTCATATAATATATTTCTCCTCCACATTGACTAGGGATTGTGACATATGTTACTGCATGGTGTCAAGGTGTATGCAGCACTTAGCAAGGTGCATATGTCACTCTTACATCATTTGCAACACTTAGGGAGAGGTACCTAGGTATGGAAATTTTATGTGTAATATATTGCGCCCTAAAGTGTGAGGTCATAAGAGAGACTGATGGCTGAAACAATTTACAATTCTTCAATGCAAGGGCGTGGAGTTGGAGAACCTCGAAGAAGCTGCAAACAACCATCAAACAATATTAATATATGTTACATTTCCGAGGCAGGCATACCTATGCTAAGAATACGAGATGAATAAAAGAACGACTGTCGACCAATACACTGTGGATTCATGAAAAATATTGACTAAGGATATGGCCACCAAAGATACAATGTGGATCCATACCTCCATGACAGGAAGTGATCGTAGCCATGAAAAATACACAGTGGAGCTATGAGATGATAAAACATACCCACAGACCAATACAATGTGGATCTATGTGAGAGTCTATATATCACCATACTCAAATGATCTCCTTCGCAGCCTGGGAAAAGCAAATAACATAATGAATTCTCAACCAAGGGTCTTCGTCCCAATCTTGATGTGGAACAAATCTAGCCATGTGAATATATGTTTTCATGTTAAACATGGTAGAAACCACTTGATTACCAATCATTGAGGTAAATCATTAACAAGTGCGAGGAATACCACCATTGATGTTAATGACTCCCAAGGTACCCTAGTACAATCCAACAAATATGAATAAATGAGCCGAATTCAATCATTTGTGGAATCATCTGATCATAGGTCAATGATGTAAACCTATTGTCGGAGGTGAGGAGGCATGCCATTGACACATGCAGGTCCCAAGGTACTAACTAGTTTCTAAGTCTAATTCCCAAATTATGTGTTGAAGTCGATAGAAAAAGACTCGCTGAAGGAGGGCCTTGATGTATCCCCCATCATCGACATGAAAGTGACACAGGAAAGTGATGTAAGATTGTGAATTGAATGAGTGTGGACTGACACAAGAAATGGAAATTGGAAATACTGCAGATGGATGGTTTAAAGTGAAACTTCCCTTGAACATGATGAGGCACGACAACTAACTTGGCAGCATTGACTCAATGATTACCAAGAATGTAATGTGACAACAATAAGAGAACTCTTCGACTGGATGAAAAAAGTATGACGACACATGGAATTGGTATGACTTAGAGACAAGTGTATTACCCAACTATAATATGAGATGCAAACAAGTGCCATGTTCAAGGGAGACAAAAGTTGCCATAAAGGATTCTCAAAAACTAGACCCACTTCCTTTAATTTCTCCCCCACCTAGATAGATGAGTACCTCTTTTTCATTTAACGAGCTCGAGGAGGGTGAGACATG
>JASDQU010096527.1:31877-42710 GCA_032191745.1 Picea mariana | reverse complement strand
ATACCATATCCAATTTTAAAATTAACCCATTTCCATTTTCACATTCTTAATGCCATCTTCAAATTTCTTCACACCTTTTTTTTTTAAATGCACATTTTATATGAATGACATACCATGTCCTTCATTCCATACCATTTTAAAATATCTACATCATTATTTTATATCCTCATTCATTTCCATAATGCACATTTTATATGAATGACATACCATGTCCTTCATTCCATACCATTTTAAAATAACTACATCATTATTTTATATCCTCATTCATTTCCATATGTCACCCCTTATTCTCATAAGCCTCACCTTTTTTTCATAAAGTTATGACATGTGTTATAATTTAACACTTTTCATGGCATACCAAAGGTTGTATATCGTATTGGCTTGACTTATTAACTTTCTTCACCCCTTTCCAAAAGCAAATATATATAATTTCCACATAGCCTCACTTTTTTCATAAAGTTATTCCATGTGTTATAATTTAACACTTTCCATACCATACCGTTATTCCATGTGTTATAATTTAACACTTTCCATACCATACCAAAGGTTGTGTATCGTATAATGTTGGCTTGACTTACTTATTAGCTTTCTTCACATGTTTCCAAAAGAAAATATATACCATTTCCACATATCATCTTATTATTCAAATAAAAGATCTCCATGTTCACTTTATTTTATTTTAAAATGGATTGATTTTACTTATGCCACTTTATGATGTTCTATACACACGTGCCTTTTTCATATATAAAGAACCAACCATGCCATTAAGGTTATGTTTGTTAAAGGCTTTGGCTCGACTCACTTAAAGTCCATATGAAAGAATACAAGTGGCAAGTGATTAAAGAAAGACACGATGCCTATAATGAAAGATTCTATGTCATGAGTTTGGGTTTTGTTCACTAAGGTTTTGATTCTAACAAGAGTTAAGAAGGGAGACAGAAACACCATGTATAATATGCCAAGAATTTATGAAAACAGTTTGAAGGTATCGGCTACATTTTGAGCTCACTTGTCCCAGTGAACCCATTTGTAAAAGAATATACTTTATTTCTTGCTACTTGATCCAGTACCTCATTGCTAAAGCGGGTGGGAAAGGGGTCATGTACACATGCATCGTTCAAGCTCCCGTAATCCACATAAACTCTTATATCATCCATACCTTTCTTGGTTTGTATCACGATAAGACTGATCCATTCAACTTTATCGACAGGGAAAATTAGCTTAGTTGTGAGCATCCTATCAATATCCTTCTTCACTTTCTCTTTGACTTTGAGTTTTAGCTTATATGACCTATGCTTGACTGGTCGTGATTCAAGATTTAACTCTATCCTCATCTCCCCTAAATCTCCCTTAATCACTTTTAATTTTGGAAAATTTGTAGGAAACAAATCCTCATATTCTCTCAATAGAGCCTGCATCTCTATTATGGTATGTTCATCCCAATAGTCTCCAATGAATGCTAGCTTAGGATGCTCATCAGTTCCTATATTGACTTTCCACAACTTCAAGGGTTTGGTATAGCAACTACTAACAACCTTTGAGATAGTATCTTTAACCTCCCTAGTCTCTTCAGATTCCTAAAATGTCATATGCCTAAGTTCCTCAAGGTCATTGGGATATTTTTGGTCTCTATCAATAGTAATATAGACCGAAGGTAGTCGAACAAGAGGTGGGTAAAGGCTATGATGAATGAGGTAATCATGTTCAGAACATACAGTAGGAGGATGTATAGTATTAAATGTTTATATTATGGTAGTTGTGGGAGGTATCAGCCTCCATGTGTAACCTCTGACTAGATTAGAATATTCTGGAAGCTAGAGAAACCCTAAACAGATGTGTAAAAATCCTAAAAGACAAGTTGGCTTAGTAAAAAAATTGATATTAAAGTATTATCCTCTAAAAGGACAAGTCTGCCCAGACAAGTGACAAGAACCACTATAAATAGAGGGCGCTTGAGATCATTTGTACTCACTCACCTCACTCACTCTCTCAAGCATAGCACAAGTTTGGAGCTGCAGCTGCAAGAATAGAAGGTGGATCTTCTGGGGTGATTCTTGGTGTTTCTATCTAGCACTATATAGCCTAAGATATGCACCCTACCTCTTAATATCTCTTGGTGGTATTCTTGATGACATTCTTGGTGGTATTATGATATTATTGATGGTATTCATGGTAACTAAAACTGCAACTGTTGCAGTTGAGTATTACTATTGTTTTGTGGCTTTGGGACTTTCTGTATGATGAACTATCTTTGGATAAAGATGCGCTCTCTTGGTTATCTATTGGTTCTAGTGTTGCTTCTGGAATCATTTTATCTAGAAAAGCTTATGGTGCTCGAGGGTGGTTGCGTGCCTATGGTTGCGTGACAATATTGTGATATTTTCTATGGTAAAACAATCACATCGAATATTTTAACAGGTTATGGGCCCACACTAACTTCAAAAAAATCTAACCACTAGAAGGTAGAGCGAGAGTTCTTTGTTAAGCTCATTATATCACTAGTTGCAACTGCAACTAGAGTTTCTGATTTTGCAGCTGCAACAAACCCTAATCTAATTCTTTGGGCACTTTAAGTGAAGCATTTGGAATATTATTTGGGTATTCTAGTGCACCCTAACCTATCACACCCTCTGGTGCCCTCARCCAGTAAAACCGTCAAGTTTGARTTTTTGGGCCAAAGTCAAAGTCAAAGGTTGACTTTTGGTCAAAATTGTTTTTTGTGGTCAAAGTTGAAATTTCAAAGTTTATATATTTTTCTAATCATTGAACCTTTTTTATTTAGTTTCTAACCTCTTCTTGTTAAKATGGTGTCTAGTTTCAGATAATAAGACAAGTCGAACGATGCTGCAAATTTCAAAGGTATGAACTTGTATATGCTTCTCAAGTTATATAATCTAGCAAAGCATGAGTGTATTCAAAATGAAGGGCCCAACATGGAGCATAATGAGTTGGTGTCCATTGCATTGAATGGATTTGTTCCACCTTGGAAACATTTTGTCTAAGGTGTTTACACTTGTGAGAATTTACCTACTTATGAGAAGCTTTGGGATTGTGCAAGAATAGATAAGGTTGGAGTCCTATGTAGCGAAGAAAAGGAAAGTATAATATCTAACCCTCATTGGGAGGATGAGGAAGGGAAACAATAAAGGTTACAAGAATGCAAAGAAGGAATATTCAAGTCTAGGTAAGAAATATTTGAGCAATGTGAAATGTTTTAGGTGTTTCTAGATGGGACATTATGCCAACGAATGTCTAGAAGTAGGTTGTAAGGAGTGCAGGTAAGAAGAAAGGGAAGGCCAACCAACAAAAATGGATTGCAGGTATTGTAGCAAGAGTGGATGAGTTATCATCCCATCCTAAGACCACCTTATCTATGGTCTCTTGTTTATCTTCCAACATTGTGTCAAGTGTTGGATGGTAGGTGGATAATGGGGCATCGAGAGATATGAATTAATATAGGAAATTCTTCAGTAAGACTCAAGAGTAATAGGGAGGAATGGGTGTGGAGTTGGGAAGTGATGCTACTTAGCCTATGGTAGGAGTGGGATCCATTTTCTTCCACATGCTATCCAATGGTGTTCTTGAGCATAATGATGTTTTGTTTTTTTCTAGTTTGCAAAAAAWTCTTCTTTTAGTATCTTGTATGAAAAACTTTTAGTTGATTTACATTTGAAGGACTATAATGCATTATATTGATTGTAGTTTAGCATGTCTAAGGAATCTTGCYAGGGTATTGCAATATGGTGGCATTTATAGGTTACTTATACTCTATGGAACTTATACATACTAGCAAAAACCTATTATGGAATCATTTCATGATTCTAGGCTTGTAGTTGATGGGAGTATTGAGGAGTACCAAGATAGAGTTGTTGGATTCTCTCARAAACAAGAGTCKCCCTTGACAAGACTCTTTCTCTAGTGACCAAAGAATTATTTTGGAAAGACTTAGTTGATCTTATTGATGGTTTTGATTCAATTTCTAGAGGTTTGAGGTGCATAGGTAAGATGCTCATGTTTATAGTTTGTTGGAGGCCATGCAAAATATGTTTTTTGCATTACGAGCTTGGTATTTCAAGATGAACATGATTTTGTGAAATTTTTTGTCTTTGTTATTTTGATATATATTATCCACTTATCTTGTTATTGTATGGATATGTAATGGTCTTTGTAGGATGTCCTAAAAAACTCTTGATGTGATGTTTGAAGATTTTGGCCTGTAAGTTTATTTGAAGGATGGTGCATATTTTTATATCATTGATGGTCTAGGGTTATGTTCCTTCATATTCATAGGTGATCAAGCCCCTAACAAATGGGAAGATTGAGATGTAACTTGTGATAGTATCTTTTTTTGTTGGATACAATGATACTTCTTAATCTTACAAGATCTACATTCCAAAACAATAGAAGACTATGGGTGTTTCAAGTTGTGAAGTTGGATGAGGATGTATGGTAATATATGTTATCACCTTCTTGATCCCCCAAAAATATCATGACAAATTACATTTCAAATCAAGCCTTGTCTTCATAAGTTTTCACATACTTGAGGGTTTTCACACATCCAAAATCCYTTATCCTTGTTGAACCCTTTGAATGTTCAAAAGTTTTACCTTCTCTCCCTTGTTCGAACTTTGTTCTTTCCAAAATCCATAGATTATTCCCAATGTCCAAATCAAGCCCTCCTTTTACTTTTTCAAATTAGCCTTCGTCCTAATTCCCTRATTGGGTCCAATTTCCAAATTGGGTCCTCATTTACATKTTCAAGATTTTCCTTTAGACCGATTCCTTGATCAACCCCAATTTCCATATCAGGATCTCATTCACCTAWTGGAATTCTACCTTTGGCTTGATTCATCGATCAAGACCTATTTCCAAATCATGCCTCATTCACCTATTCAAACTTTTCCATTGGCCTAATTCCCTAACTAATGGAGCCCGCATTCACCTATTTGAATTCTACCTTTGGCTCGATTTCCTAATCGATCTTGATTTCCAAATCAAGTAATTGTCTATCTTTCTCCCTCCCCAATTCAAATCTAGGGAAAATTACCAAATTAGGTCCCTTCTTTCCTAGTTTGAATGTGTTCTTATATTTTTATTTCCAAATATTTTTTACCTTTTCTTCAAACTTCCACCTTTACTTTAGAAAAATTCGATTTAGAACATGTTTTCTCGATGCTCAATTTTTATATTGGGCCCTCCTTTCGCTAATTTTAGATCAGGCCTAATTTCAAAATCGGCCCCTCACAACCTGTTTGAACTCCTCCTTTCCCCAATTCTCAAATTACGACTGATTTCAACATTGGGCCCTCGTTTACCTTTCCTCCTTCCTGATTTCTAAGTTGGTCCCAATTTCCAAATTAGGCCCCTCCTTGTGTAGTTTGAATGTGTTGTTCCCCTTTTTAATTAACTCCCTTTCCACCATTTTCAATGTAATTTTCCCTCTCAAACCTATACCTAATATACAAATCAACCCCAAATTTGTAATTATCCCCCCTTTAAAACAATTAAAAGGTAAAAAACTCAAATAGTTTGAAATATCAAAGGTTTGAAATCTCACTGCCATCATCAACTTCATCTCATGCGAGCCACCTGACCAAAAAAAAAAAAAGTATTGCTTGAAAGGGAAAAACAATCAAGTGCACAAAATAACCATTTTCAATCAGAAATCACATGTGTGGCCCTAATTTCATGAGGTTAAAAGGGAGTGGTGACCCCTAAGTAAAAAGAAACCAATTATCAGAAGCTAGGAAAATAGAGGAATCCCTTTGGCTACCAAAAGGATGCCTTTCTAACTGAATTTTGAGCTCATTTTTCTCCAATGGTGTATAAGAAAGATATTTTTCTCTTTTTGACTGGAGGTTTTTCATTTGGAGAGTTTAAGTTTCAATAGATGAAGAGGGTGAAACATGGGATGTAGCCCATTAGAAACTGAAGATCTGACAAGTGCAACATGCATTTGCAATAGCAAGTAGAATTCTCCTCCTTCTACTGCTCCCATCTTTCATTCTCATTTTCACTATAAGAAATATCTAAGTATCAAGCTATGTAGAGGGAATCAATGAGGCCCCGAATAATTATTCTATAATTCCAAATCCATAGTGCATTTATTGTATAAATAGAATGGTTGTTTTAGACTTGAGACTTTATAGTCCCCCAACACTGGAGCTACTATTTTATAAATGAACTGTTGGGTTTATTGTGAACTCAAGACCAAGGTTGTTACCACTGGTAAATAATAATTTCAAGCATGTTATGTTAGTTTTCCCTTTCATTTTTTGTCTCACATGGTGTTGAATAAACAAATGGATCTATGGTTGTCTTGCCCATTTGGTTTTATTTCTAATAAATATGTGTTAGGAAATTAATTATGCCTCCTCCTAAATTCATATCTATTCATTTTTCTAAGTTATTTTCCAAGTAGAACTATATTAGGGTTCCCATGGTTCAAAATACCATTCCTATAGTTGAAACATGTTAAACCCCCTTGTTGGTTGGCCTTTTTTGAATCACCTCCGAAATACAATTCAACATTCTTTTATTTGTTTTAAATAAATAGCAGAGATTGACTCCATGCACCATTTCTCTATGTTATAAATCCAGTCTGAGCTCCATCTATTTAAATAGGTTTTCCTTAGGTGACAAACAATGACTCTTACCTTAGTAAATATTGAGGGTACCCCCACCCACTCTGGCCCAAGAACTATCTCGAAGGCCTAGAGTGGAAGGCAGGGGAAGGTGCATCCTGCACACTATGCCCTGGCATTTGACCCCTATGTGAGAGACATGGGACAATGTGAGGGACAACATAGGAACTATGGTGCCATTTTCATTGACTCCATCCTTGTATATGACTTATTTTTTGTTCTCTACTCGAAGAGAGAAGAAACTATTGGAAAATATATGTGCATAGTAATTTTGAGTGGGTTTGCTTAATAAATCAAGTACTTCTACCATAGAAAGAGGTATATTTTAAATATTCGAGGAAATATTGACCAGTGTCATATTCTATAAGACTTAGAAGAGTGCTCCAAAAGGTGACTCCAAAAAATGTGATTCCATAGGGGAAAGTGTTCACCCCAGAAAGCTAGATTCCAAATATATTGTCACAAGGTCCAACTCAAAAGGATGTAAGTCACTCCCTTATCAGACCTAGAAAAAATATGGTGGTGAAGACAAAGGCCTCAAAGCCCACTAACAAGCAGGAAACCATAATTTACTATTTTGATCTCCACTTTTATATTTGGGTGTATTGATATTCATGTTCCAAGTTCCCATACCTATGTGACACCTGAGAGGAAAATGTCTGATCCTATGGAATATCTTGGTCTACCCCTAATACATATATCATGGGGACCTATCTCTTTTGATTAGTTTGGAAGTTTAAATAACCCTTTATCTCATAAATACCCACTTGAAAAAAGGATTACTCCATGTCGTATAAAGCCTCCTTTTGACCCTACATCATCTCCACAAGTTTGGGTCATTCCTACCCTCCAAGTATTCACACACTTGGTAACTTCATTGTCAGTTGGGAATCCCCTTCATCCTTAGATACAAATCCTAAACCCTCATATGGCTGGTCAAATTTCTCCTGATCCCTAGTTGGAAACCAAATTTAAACCATTGGTCCTAGTCCCTTTGAATCATCTTGGAGACCTACCTAATGGAAACTACCAAGATTTAATGGAGAAAACAACATTATTTCTAAAAAACACCTCACCACCTTCTAAGATTGACATTTTTTCTAGAATGTTTTCCCACTCTTTATAAGGAGAAGCTAGGAAGTGGTTCAAGAACCTACCAAAGGGTTATTTGAGATAGTAGGCCCAATTCCATGAAAATTTCCTTAATAAGTGGGGGGTCAAAAAGGATTATAGGTATTATCTCATCAAGTTCAAAACCCTAAGAAGGAACAATGGTGAAATGATCCTCGAGTTCACCAACAAATTATGCAAGTTATATCATTGAATACTTGAATTGTTGAACCCTTAGAACTTGAATCAATGATGGCCTATGCTATCGATTTCAAAGAAAACTTTGCCTTACATTTGATGGAAAGAAAGTTAGTTGACTTAGATTCCTTGTTAAATGATGCTAAAGATATGTAAATAAACATGAAGGCCTTAGGGATATAGCTTGAGACCATGTAGGACCTTCCAAAAATAAGGGAATTCCAGGAGAGAAGGAAAGGTAAGGACACAACCTCGTCTATCACTCAGGAAAATTTATCTATGGAGGAAGTGACTAAGCTATAGAGGTCTACGACTAATGACCTCACCAAGGTAAASCAAGGGAAAACTACCCATGCTTTTGTAGGACTTGCACCAAGGAAATTAAATCAACCCCTTACAAACCAAACTCAGTTAAGGATGAATCCAAATGTGTTGCAAAATATAGAATAGGAAAAAGGAACCTAAYCTACCACAAACATATGTAGATTTTAACCTTGTACAATATTTTACTGCAAATATATTTTCAGTAAAAGAACATAAAATATATAATGGAAAATACACACATTACACAGTGAATTTTCCCCTTGAAACCCAAACCGGGAAAACCAACATATTCTATATTCATTCATTGCGATACATTGTTTACAATACAATATACATATAAGAGCCAGCGACATCCAAAACCATAACCCAATGACTTGGATTAGTCAACAACCCTAATTCCTTAACCGGAAATAGAAAATCATCGGCAAAAGTCATGTGTTGGAAAACCGCCCAACATTGGACACAAAAATCGAGGAGACACTAAAAATGAGGCAAAAATGAGACACGTTTCCTGAGGAAAAAAAAATTCTCCAGGGCGTTGCCCCCCTGCGAGCCCCCAAGGGGGGCCTAGAGGGCCCCCCTCAAACCCCCCTGCGCGCTCGGTGCAACTTAGTTGACACTATAGTTAGTCGTGCAAAGAATATAACACATACCCAACATTCTCTCACTTGTTGTTTTCTTTGCATACAAGGGGTTACAGGGTCACATAGTCAACAATCCAGGGAAGCAACGCCCATGGATCCTGTACACCGAGAGAACTTCTCAATGCTCACATATGTTGTTCATGAATCTGCAACATTCTTCAAAGTTTCCACCTTCATCAACAAAACTTTCTTTTCTTCAACCATGTCTCTCACAAAGTGATATTGAATATAAATATGCTTTGTCTTTGAATGATAAGTCGGGTTCTTCGCCATAAAAATTGCACTCTGACTGTCAAAATCTATCATTACAACTTGTTGTACCAATCCAATACCTGAACACAATCTTTGTAACCATACTGCTTCCTTACTTGCATGAGTGGATGCCATGTATTCAACTTATGTAGTTGAAAGTGCCATTACAACCTGTCCTTTTATCATCCAAGTGATTGCTCTTCCAAACAGGTTAAACATATACACGGTTGTAGATCTCCTACGATCCAGATATCTAGCTCAGTCTGCATCCACAAAGCCATGTATGTCCAATACTCTATCCAATCCTGGTCTTCCTTGGTAGCACAATCCATAGCTAGCAGTGCCACGCAAATACTTGAAAACCCTTTTTATTGTTGTCTAATGCTCCTTCGTTGGTTTTGACATATACCTACTCAAAACTCCCATTGCATGTTCAATGTCTGGTCTAGTACAAACCATTGCATACATCAAACTACCAAATTCACTCGCATATGGAACACGAGACATGTCCTCCTCCTCTTCCTATGTCTTGGGACACTGATTCGCAGATAACTTTACACCAACATGAATAGGGACCTTGATCGGTTTACATTCCTGCATATTAAACCTCTGCAATATTATCTCAACATATTTTCTCTGATTTAACCAAAGTTTCATCTTTTTCCGATCTCTTTTAATTTCCATGCCCAAAATGATATTTTGAAGCATCGAGATCCTTCATGTCAAATTTATAGGACGACTGAGTTTTCACATCCTGGATAATCTCCTTATTGTTTCCTATCAACAACATGTCATCCACATACAAGAAAAAATAAATGAAATGATCACCAATTAATTTAAAATACACACAATGATCCTGTTTTCTTATTGTGAAGCCAAGTCCCGACATATAAGTATCAATGTTTTTTACCACATCCTTGGTGATTGTTTTAAGCCATAGAAGGACTTTTTCAGCTTCCATACCAGCTTCTTCTTTCCCTTCACAATAAATCCTTTTGGCTGCTTCATATAGATTTCTTCTTCCAGATCCCCATGTAGGAATGTTGTCTTCACATCCATATGTTCTACTTCAAAATCAAATGCAACAACAAAATATAACCAAAATATTATAGAAGTTAACTTGGTAACAAGAGAAAAAATTTCACCAAAATCAATTCCCTCAACCTGGGAATAACCCTTTTCTACTAAGTGATCTTTGTATTTCTCCACTTTTCGTTCTGCACTCATCTTCTTTTTAAATACCCATTTTCTGCCAATGGGATTTCTTCCAGTCGAAAAATCCACTAGATCTTAAGCTTCATTCTTATCCAAGGCTTCCATTTCTTCATCCATGACCTTTTCCTAGAGATTTCCATCCTCTGAATCCACTTCCTCCCTGACAGTTCTAGGATCATCATCAGTAATAGACAAAGAAAAATTTGAATGGAAATCAGATGGAGTATACTTTTTCAGTATCCTTCTTTCTCGAACTGATCTCTTCAATACTGGAGTATGAGGATATTCTTCTTCTGATTCCTATTCTTATGTAGAGTCTGATTCATCATCATTTAAATCAAACTCTATTTTCTCTGGTTCTTACTTACTTGGTAGGACTTCTTGTTTAACAACATCCTTCATTTCTCTAAATACCACATATCGTCTATACACAACCTTCTTAGTTT
>JASDQU010096526.1:9994-21650 GCA_032191745.1 Picea mariana | reverse complement strand
ACTCAAATCGCTTCCATTAAAGCCCATAGTAGCATCGACACCTTTTCAGCAGTGGGGGTTGGACTTTATTGGAGAAATTCATCCTCCCTCAAGTGGTCAACAAAGATGGATCCTGACTGCAACAGATTATTTCACCAAGTGGATAGAAGATGTTCCCACCAGAAGTGCATCACACAAAGTAATTATTAGCTTCCTAGAGGATATCATAGCCCGGTTTGGCTGTCCCAGCAGAATCATTACCGATAATGTTGCTTCTTTCAAATCTGAACCTTTAATTAAGTTCTGTGAGTAGTTCCAGATTTCACTAGTTCACTCCACCCCCTACTATCCCCAGGGAAATGGTTTAGCGGAATCCTCTAACAAAAGCCTAATAAAGATCATCAAAATATTATTAGAGGAAAACAAAAGAGCCTGGGATTCAAAGTTGAAATTTTCTCTGTGGGCCGATCGTGTCACCACGAAGAAGTCTCTAGGCACTTCGCCGTTTCAACTAGTCTATGGAGCAGAAGCAGTTTTCCCTACTGAGCTCGCCTTACCTGTGGCGAAATTCTTTCAAGACTATGAGGGAGAACCAGATCATATGATCAAAAGAATTCATCAGATAGTGGAAGTGTAGCAGATTAGAGAACAAGTGAGGGATGCAACTTATAGTCATCAACAGAAGATCAAGCATGCTTTTGACAGAAAGGTCAAGAAAAAGGAGTTTGATATCGGGGACTTGGTATTTAAATGGGACACACCCAGACAGGATAAAGGCAAGCACAACAAGTTCGATGCCCTCTAGATTGGACCCTTTAAAATCTCTGAGATTTTCTCCAACAACACCTATGGGTTGCAGGATCTGGAGGGTGAAGAGGTTTTCAGCAGCCCAGCGAATGGGCATTTTCTGAAAAAATGTTTTATTTCATCCTTTGACGGCTCCTATGTTTGTAAATATTGTCTTTTACTTCTGTGTTTATTTTCTTTGTATGTTTTCGGCTTAATAAATGACTCCATAGCCCAACAACAAGGCATTGAAGCTGCAGAATGAGTTCTTAGAGCATCGCAGGGACGACTCTATCCCTCGTGGAGCCTAATGTTAGCGATATTTCTTGTCTCGGGACTAGGCGTGCCCAGGTCTACAGTTGCACGAGAAGCACCTGAGCATATCACGAGAGAATCTCATTTTGTAGCGGGAAGTAAAGAAAGCGAGCGGGCAAAGTTTTGTCTTCAGCAGTCAGGAACTATCCTTAAAGAAAATTGACGGTCAGAATCTTACAGAGGAGATCGACAAAATCCCGTCAGCCATTAGATCTCGAGAAGTTGTGCCGGGGTTAAGCCATAGTGTGCGGAGGAGAGTCAGGGTTCAGTTCATCGGGGAATCAGAATTCTCGAAGACAAGAAACTCTTGCATGTAGGAATCACGATCCACGATTTCCTGACTGGATTGAAACCGTCTGACAGGAGGGACACGTGGCGAGAGATCCCGCAGAGTCAGGGATCGGGGAGCTGAAAGTCCTGTGCGCATGACAACGAAAATCGTGATATCCTGATATGCGATTTCCCGATGGAGTTAAGGCCCCGGTCGTGGAGGCGTGGTCATATGCATCAGGAGTTAATATCAGTAGGGCTCACGCGTGAAAGGATCTCATTGCAAATCGAGGATTGGGGGAGGTAAGGAATTCTAGACAACAAGAACTACGAAGCCCTAAACCCTGATACAGAGCCGAGGATAGCCACAGTCAGGTGTTGGAGGCTGTGAAGGGATTGGAAAGGACCTTTGGATCGGGTTGTTGCAGCAGTGATTCTCGAGGGAATCCAAGGAGCCTCTTCAGCTCAAAAGAGGATATTTAAAACGATCCTGAAAACAGGAAGGCACGAAGAGGTCCCAGGTACCTAATTAATGTGGGCTAATTTCTAGTACCGGTTCAAAATTAATGGAGAAAAGAAATGATGGCTTAAAGCTCACATCACTCATTTATCACAGAGTATGGAGATCTCAGATGAAAGTCTACCTGGGAGGATCCCCTGTACCAGTTCTCTGCAGGAAGGCCACGCCGAGTCTTCAACTCGCCAGAGGAACCTGCACACGCCAAGTCAACATTCAAAGGGATCAACTACCCCCTGGCGTGAGCCATACTGAATTAAAGAGGCGTATGACAGGGGAACGGAGGACAAATCTGATTGAGGGGACGCCATCCATTTAAAGTTTGGAGACACCTCTCCCAGGGGAAAGGAAGGAAAGAGTATATGTAGTCATTTTTGCCATTTTGTAAAGGATCGATGGTTGAGCAGAGCTCCCTATTGTAATGTTTTAGCAGCTATTTCAGTTCCCAGCTTGTGTATCTGTATATCAGATTTCTTGTTTTATAACAGACAACTCTTCTTTACCCGTCTAGTTTTTTCATCTTATGCTAGGAAAGTTCGTGATTGACTGAGTCGCACGAATTGTTGCATTTCTGTTATGATAAATGATTTATCGTGGCATTATTGTGTTTTCTGGTGTTCTGTATTTAAATGCAAGAAGACCTTGCGTTTGGATGCCTTTTTCTACAGTCTGTTAGGAACCTGTTGTTTATAATAGACCTTCGCACTCTTCTCCATAAGTCTTCCGCCTGTTCACCCTTTACTACATCTCACTGTCTGAAATTTACGCAAGACCTCACTTGCTCATGCATACCTGGCCTGTTTTCAGAGTTGGAACACTACTATTTCGAGTTTCCCTCCATTTGATCACCCATCTATGAACAATCATGACATAAAAATGATGGGCGTCGGGTTGTGCTCCTGCTAGCAATCCAGGAGTGACTTCCGTCGCCAACAGGATAAACCCTAAAAATATGTTTAGAAACCCCATAAGACATGTCATCTCAATAAATGAATTAATATTTAAGTGTTAACTTCTAAAAGAAGAAATCATCATAGAAAGGTGACAAAGAGAACTATAAATAGGAGGGCACTAGAGATCATTTGTCATTCACTCACTCACAACTTCATGAGAATATTGATGCACAAGTTTGGAGAGGGAGTGCAACTGCAACTTCTGCAATTAGGATTTTGGAATTTGGTTGGGCTTGGTATCTTGTTTATGGTTTGGAATTTATTCTTGGTTTTTTGTTATTCTTTCTTGGTGCATACCATTGGAGAAAGATGCACTAGCCTTGGTTGGCTATTGGTTTGCTACCGAAATTATTATGTCTCTCAAGGTTAAGGTGCTCAGGGGTGGCCTTTGTGCCTATGGTTGGGTGACAATATTTCTATATTGTCTATGGAAAACCAATCACATCTATTTATTTTCTAACATGTGGAACCAATAGATTAGGAAACATACAATGTTCTGACACAAGCTGAGAAGAATGCTTGGAAATATCAAAGAAAGAAGGATTGAAAGGATATGTTTTATATATATCAAGACATGCATGATAGTACACTCCCAAGAGTTTCATCAACAAATAAAGCCAAGGAAGCATGAGACATATTACAAACTTCTTATCAAGGTATGGACAAAGTCAAGATTTCAAAATTACAAATTATTACAAGAGATTTTTGTAAGATCATATGACACATGGTATCTAGATTGAGGGGGCGTTAATCACATGACATGAAACTTAGAACTGTTTTCTATTTTGGATAAGTCATTCCAAGCTAAATTTACACTTGGAACATATATCCAAGTCATTTTCTTAGGAAAATGAAGTATTAATATTTTAACTAAAGAATGAGAGAAAAAGGTTGTTCCTGATGTTTATTATGTTTCTGTCCTAAAGAATAATTTGATGAGCACATGACAATTGTTATAGAAATGATACAAAATCTACATGGAAGATAATCATTGTGTGATTTTGGTTAGATGTCCAAGCAACCAACTTATTGCAAGAATTCATATGAAAAACAACAAAATGTTCCCATTGACATTGAATCCATCCATCAAGAGAAAAATAATGCAAGTTGTCGATAAAGAAAAAGATGCACAGACAGACACTACATTCAAAGCATAAATAAAAAAAGGTAGTGCATCAAACTTCAAGAAAGAAGGCACAAATATGAAAACATCATTCTAATCTGAGGTTCAGGATGATTCCTAGTTGTGGAATTTCGAGTTTGGACATTTAAAATTTGGAGGTTTGAAGATGCTACATGAAGATGATATGGTGAAAAGTTTTCCATTAATTGAAAAAACATAAATAATATGTGAAGGTTGTATCTATGGAAAGAAGCATAGAGATTCATTTCTAGTCAGAAAGTCATAGAAAGCAAAATATCCACTGGAAATTGTACATTCAGATATTTGTGGACCAATGCCAACACCTTCTATAGGAGGAAGTGCATATTTTCTTACATTCATTGATGATTTCTCAAGAAAGACATGTATTTATTTCCTAAAACACAAATCTAATGCATTGGGTTGTTCTCAACAATTCAAATCACTTGTGGAGAAACATAGTGCTTATTACATCAAGGTTCTAAGAACTGACAGAGGAGGAGAATATGTTTCAATAGAGTTTCAAAACTTTTGTAAAGTTCATGGTACTTACAAGAAATTCATTGTGCGGTATAGACCATAGAAGAATGGTGTCGCAGAGAGGAAGAATCAAAGCATCGTGCAAATGGAACATCGTATGTTGGAAACCAAACATTTTTCAAATGATTATTGGGTTGAGGCAATATAAAATGAAGTATACATCATGAACAAGTATCCAACAAAGACTGTGAAAAATAATTCTCCTCAACAAGCCTGGATACGAATGGAGCATAATGTGGCACACTTAAAAGTTCTTGGTTGTGTTTCATATGCACATGTTCTATATGAGGTGAGAAAGAAGATAGATAAAAAAGGTTAGAAATGTGTATTTTTTGGATACTCCGAACACTCAAAAGCATACAAACTGTATGATCCCATTGCAAGAAAAGTCACAATCAATCACGATGTTCAAGTTGTGAAGAATGAAGCATGGTATGGAAGCATAAAGAGGAAAATTATAATTGTTGATGCTATTGGGAATGATGACACAAAGGATGAAGTGGTTCAAACAACAATTATATTTCGGTGCGTAGTTCCTTCCACACCTAGAAATATGACACACAATTCAACACAAACTACTTCAGTGAAATCTACAGACCATGCGTAGTCCACACCTAGAGTGCAACAAACTCTAGCAAGCAGTATAAGTAGTTCTACATCTCCATATCCAAAAATAGCAAGTCTGTTACCAGGAAAGATAAGAAGTTTGTGTGACATCTATAATGTTGACACAACAAATTCATTTTTCATCCTTTCTCTATTTTCACAAATAGATGGTCCATTAGCTTTTGAAGAAGCTTTCAAAGATGGCGTATCGAATCAAGACATGGATGAAGAAATTAAGTGCATAGAGAATAATCAGACATGGAAATTGGTATATGTACTTGAAGACAAGGATGTGATAAGTGTCAAGTGGATTTTTAAAACCAAGCAAGATGCATATGGGAATATGGAGAATCACAAGGAAAGAGCAGTTGCAAGAGGGTTTACACAAGAACCTGGAATTGACTTCAATGAAAAATTTGTGCAAGTTGCACACATGGACAGAGTCAGAACTATGTTATCCATTATTGTGCAAAACAAGTGGAATGTTTATCAAATGGATGTAATGTCAACATTTTTGAATGGACATTTAAAATAAGAAGTATATCTAGAGCAACCACAAGTCTATGAGATTCCACGACAAGAGAACAAATTGTACAGATTGAATAAAACATTTTATGGATTAACGAAATATCCCAGAGCTTGGTACAGTTACATATATTCCTATCTCACACATAATGCATTTTAGAGAAGTGAATTTGAACCAACTCTATACATCAATTCAAATCAAGAAGGTAATATGTTAATTATTTTCCTAAATGTAGATGATTTTATTTTTATAGGATATTTGGACATACAATAATTTAAGTTAGTCATGAAGGATGAATTTGAAATGACTGATTTAGGGATTCTGAGATATTTTTTGGGTATTGAAGTTCATGAGTCAAAAGTTGGTATATTTATTTCACAATCTAAATATTCTCATTAAATCTTGAAAAGATTCAAGGTGATAAATTCCAAGCCATCCCCAACACCTGTCATAATAGTATTGAAGTTAATCAAGGAAGATGAAGGATCCAAGGTGGATCCCACACTATTTAAAAGAATGGTAGGAAACCTTATGTATACGAAAACAACAAGGCTTGGTATTATGTATGGAGTGAGCCTTATTTCAAGGTCGTTGGAAACTGCAAAAGAATCCCATTAGAAGGAAGGAAAAATAATTTTGAAATATGTGAATGGAACAAAATACTTTGGCATTATGTATCCTACTTCCGAAGTTTTTAGACTTATTGGATACACTGACAGTTATTTTGGAGGAAACATCGATGACAAGAAAAATATCTCTAGGTACACATTTAATTTTTGAATAGGTATAATGTCATGGAAATCAAGGAAGCAACCCATTGTGACTCTTTCTTCAGCTGAAGCTGAGTATGTTGTAGGTACAAGTGCAACTTTTCAAGTAGTTTGGATGAGAAGAATGTTAAAATATTTTCTGCAACAACAACATGAACCAACTACTGTGTTTTGTGACAACAATTCTGCCATCATGCTATCAAATAACCATGTGTTTCACGAGAAAACAAAGCACATCGATACAAGGTATAATTTTATTAGAGAATTAGTGAATAACAAAGAAATTTGTTTAGAATTTTGTAGGTCTAAAGAAGAATTTGTAGACATATTTAAAAAATCTTTGGTAAGGGATGCATTTCAGAAACTACACAGTTGTTTAAAAGTTGGCCAGTCACAAATGTTTGAAACTTCATGTAAATTCAATTTTTTTATGTAAATTTTGTATTTTGTAAACTCACCTAGTTATAATTAACGGGGAGTGTTAGAGATATTAATTACAAGTCATGAGCTACATGCTTACGCAGACTCTGTCTGTCATGAGAATAAGAGACGTTAGTCTGTCAGACACAATAAGGAGGATTCTTAGCAGGGGTGTTATTAAATGAGCCGATATTTAACGTTCCCGAGATCTATAATGCAGATAAGAGTCAGTCGAAATTTATTGTCGTCTTAATTGTTTGAGTTAGTTTTACTTCTATAGGAAGTATTTTTTCATCTATATATGTTTGAGTCTGTAGGAATTCTATATGCCAAGAGATAGAATTTTTTAGTCAATAGCGGAAAGAAGCAGCAACTCTGAAGAGCGTCTCATATCACAAGCTATGTTTTGTAAGTTTTCAGAAGTTGTTGGAGCCAAATCTTGACACGTTTTTTTATTCTGTAACCGCTCGCAGCGTCGAAGTTTATAATATATTTAGTTATCAGTGTGTTGATGTATTCTTGAGTTTTTGTTGTGAAAATATCTTCTCTTTGTTTATGCTCCTGCTAAAGATCATAGTTTATGTGCCGAGAGTAGCATAGTGTCAATATTTATTTTTTGTTAAGTGTTATCATCATAGTGCGTAGTATATTGAGCATTATGTGAACTATGTGGTAAGTTTTGAGAAGACATCGACGAAGAATTTAAATGTGCAGTTTTTGCAACTACGCTGGACATAGGTTGCCTGCATGTTGTAGATCCGAGAAGAACAAGTTGAACCGATTCACAGCTCATGCATGGAATCATCGAACAAAAACACATAGAAACTAGATAATAGGGGCTAAAAAAAACTCAATACAAGGCCAAATAAAATGTCAAAGATGAAACTTCCCATAAAAACAAAATGGTTCAGAATTTGTTTAAAACTTTGAATTAAAATGGAAAAACCAAGACTAATATAAAATTGGAAAACCAATTCGTATACTACATAGTAAATAAGTGATACTATAGTAGCCATGTCCCTTCCTCAATTGTTAATTTGATATTAAATATTTAGGAGTTGAATGAATAGGGTTGATAACTAGTAGCATAATTCTTATTAATATGGATGGGGTTTTGTAGGTATTCCGCAACAAACATAAAAAGTAGTTTTTTTTTAAACCAATGTTGAAGGATGATCTATAAATGAAAATAAGACTAATATAAAATTGGAAAACCAATTCGTATACTACATAGTAAATACGTGATACTATAGTAGCCATGTCCCTTCCTCAATTGTTAATTTGATATTAAATATTTAGGAGTTGAAAGAATAGGGTTGATAACTAGTAGCATAATTCTTATTAATATGGATGGGGTTTTGTAGGTATTCTGCAACAAACATAAAAAATAGTTTTTTATTTAAACCAATGTTGAAGGATGATCTATAAATGAAAATAATGAACAAGAATAAAATATAAAATAAAAAAATTATTAATAGTTTTATATATCTTTTCCGTTCTTGTAACATATCGTCCATAATCACACCAATGTAAGTTAATACATCAAGGAAAAAAGTATTATTATTATTATTATTAAGAACAATCACTAAACTATCTAGTACAACAATTACATAAGCCCCAATAAGATACAATGCAACAAATCATCCCTTACATAAACATTGGTTAAGAAATTTATTCAGGAAATGTTTAAATTGTTTAAATTATAGTTTTAACAATAAAAAGTGACCAATATAGGTAAACATTTAATTCATAACTAGAGCAATGCGGATTTGAAATAATTAATAATTTAAACTACGACTGTGCCACGATTATAACCTATAAATTTTTATATTCCCAAGCCCAACATTACAGACTATCTAAAGACATCAACCAAGACAACTATCGAGTGCACAATTTGTGCCATGTGCTAGGTTGCAAGCTTAAGATTGGAAGTAATCAATTTAGAAATACTACTATTTAATAAGTTAATATCATTTTAAAGTATCACCCTACGTTTCTTTCCATCTACTCCATTTACAAGTAAATGGAATTATAAGCATTATTAAATGATTCAAAGCAAAGGAAATTGGAAATAATGGAGTAAGCACCAGTTGTAAGCACCAATTATAAGCTTCAGTTGTGAGAGTCAATTGTAGGCATGTTAAGAGTTAGTTCATAGTTGAGAGTCTAGTTGTATTTGGTTTGCATGTAACCGAATCGATAGAGTCTTTTCCTATATAAGGATGTAATGTGTCTTCATTGAATAATATATAAGTGAGCATAGCCTCACCATGTTGCTTGTTTCACATATCTTATCTTGGTATCAGAGCCATGGGGTGAGGTGCGGAAACCCCTGAGTCTTTGCATGCCTGGGTTTGAGCTAGAGAAGAGTCGCATGCATCCCCATTGGATCATGATTTTGTGGAAGTGTGCATCGATATTTTGGACGATTGAAGAAGCATACACGCTCATCTCTCTTGCATAGGGATTGACACGATCCACTCCAAATTCTAATCGCTTGGGGCAATAGAAGCAGGCCACGGGTTATCTCAATAGACCGTATGCTTTAGTAGACAGTCTATGGTATTGGCTGCACTGAATTGAAGTGTTGAGTTACCCGTTAGCAGATCCGTGGAGTTTGTGAGGGAGATAAGAATTTTTTTTGGTGGATCAAGGGGTTTGAAAGAGGGGTCGTAAGGCCTGTAGTAGTTTTGTGGAAAAAGACGTGAGCGTGGGACCTGCATGAGTGGGCAGTTGAGTGAGGTAGCGTGAGATTTTGAGAAGCGTAAGTTTTTATTTGGAGTATTGAATAAGAGTACCAGGACTTCTCTTATGCATGCACATGAGAAAGGGTATATATTTTAGATTGCGTTATAAGTCATGAAGTTTCTTTTTCATACAACTTAAGTTTTTATTAAAGTGGAGTTCTCTTATAAAGGTGGAGTCTTCTTATTAAAGATCATAGAGGTGTAATTATTACTTAAAAGTGGGTTTTATTTTGGAGTTTATTAAAACTGAATTTTTATTCAAAGAGGATAATTTTGAAGTATAAGTGGATAATAAAGTTTATTCAAGAAAATATTATTTGTGAGATTTTGTGTTTGAAAGTTGAGAGCCAAGATTGAGATGGATCGGTGGTATCCGAAGGCAGAGCGACATAAAGTTGCATATCCTTGGTGATTTACTNAATTGTAGTGATGGAAAATCCTCTGGCAGAGACCTACCTCAACGAAGCCAACAAGTTAGATGGCTCGAACTTCATTAACTGGAAATTCAAGATGCAGACGCTCATGGAAGGCTATGGTGTCTGGAACATTGTGAAGGGAACTGAACTGAAACCTGATGCAGCTGCAGGTGCGAAAATAGCACAAATCCAAGATTGGGAGAAGTGTGAAAACAAGGAAAAGGTATTGTTGCGCATGTCTGTTAAAGATATCATAATTCCACATATTAGAGAAGATACAACTTTTGCTGCAACATGGACAGTGCTTAAAGAGTTGTATGAAACTAGCAACACAAATCGCATTGTGTTCCCGAAAACTAAATTGCTAGGCATTAAGATGGATGGAAATGAATCTGTTAGTTCATTTTTGGGTCGTATTAAAGAGGTGAAAGACAAGCTAGTAAATATAGGGGAAATTGTTTCCAACATTGACCTGGTCACTATTACCTTAAATGGTATGCTAGAAGATTATCATATGTTCATAATAGGTCTCACAGCAAGGGAGAAAGCTCCTACATTTGAAGAACTGACAAGTATTTTTCTGCAAGAGGAAGAGAGGTGTGGGAATCTGAAGCCTCTGAGTAAAGATTTGACACTGTGGTCAAATAATAGATCTGCAAGAGGGAGATCAAGAGTAAGAGGCAGAGGAGGCATTTCATGGCAGAGAGGTGGTTCATGGTAGAGAGGAAGTTCATTGCAGAGAAGACAACCTCCAAATCAATGTATGCAATCTGATAGGAATGAGTCAAAGAGTTGTTTTTATTGTGGTTGACCTGGACATATTGTTAAAGAATGTCATAAGAAGAAAAGTGATGATGCTAGGAATAAGACAAGAACACATTCAGGTCATTATGTAGAAAAATCTTCAAATCAAGATCTTAGATTATTTATTGCTAGTGATGATATTGATGAACCCCCAAATTTTGACTCACAGGATCTTAGGTTGCTTGTGTCTAACGTTGCTTTATCTGTTGAAATGGATGATTCTGATGCCTGGTTTATGGATTCCGAAGCATCAGTACATATGTCTTGTAATAAAAATTGGTATGCTAATTTTAAGGAAACACAGAATGGTGCCAACATATATCTTGGAGATGACCGTGGTCATCAGATAAAGGGATATGGAGACATCCCTGTGACATTGTTGAATGGCATTGTTTGTCACATTCACAATGTGGTGTATGTGCCATGAATAAATAACAAATTTATCTCTGTGTCCACCATTACAGATTAGAACTTGAAGGTTGAATTCTTCAAGAGTTATTGCATAGTGAAGGATCTACTGAACCACTTCCAAACTGTTGCAACGAGAGTCAGAGCAGGAGGCCTATACAAACTTGATGTTACCAACAAAACACATCATGCACTGACTTCTGCAGCTATGCCAACAGAAATTCTTTGGCATCAAAGGTATGGACACATCAATCATCCCGATTTATTGTTATTACAGAAAACGAATATGGTTGAAGGACTTCCCATGTTAAAGAATGAGAAGGTTTCTTGTGATGGATGTGCATTAGGAAAGATGCACATAGATGAATTCCCCTCTAATCCTGATAAGAAAAAGAGAGATGTGTTAGATCTTGTGCATACTGATGTTTGTGGGCCTATGCAGACTAGGTCTTTAGGAG
>JASDQU010096525.1:9609-23715 GCA_032191745.1 Picea mariana | reverse complement strand
AATTGAGTACCCAAACAAGAAAATAATTATGTCCAAAAATGTCCAGTGAAGATGGGATCTCTATCACTTACAATAATCTTTGGGCTTCCATGTATCTTTTGAACTGTCTCCATGAATTTGGTGGAAACTATACTGGGTTTAAAGGGATGAGAGAGTGAAAAAAAGTGTGCGTACTTGGTCAGTCTATCAACAATCACCATGATGACACTCTTTACTTTAGACTTCGGTAACCTTGTGATGAAATCCATGGAAACCTACTCCCAATGCTGAATTGGGATCACTAAAGGTTGTAAAAGACCTGGGGTCTTGATTGTTTCCCCCTTGTTTTGTTGGAAAACCAAACATTCTACCAAAAACCTTTGAAAATTAGTTTTAAGGCCATCCCAAAAAAAATCCTTCTTGACCCTATTGTAGGTTTTCAAAAATCCCAAGTGCCCTCCTACTGGAGAGGTGTGCAATTCCAACATTACCATTTGTTTGAGTTGAGATTTCTTACATAAATATAAGTGATCTTTGTACCATAGTGAATTGTTTTTCCATGTAAATGTATCTGATGCACTGGAATCTTGTTGCAACCTTTGAATGAGAGTCCACACCTTTTCATCATTCTTCCATTCATCCCTTTCTTCTATTATCCAATCGGGTTGGATGATAGAGATAACACAGATAAAGGCCTCAACATCTTTATCCTTTCTTGAGAGTGCATATGCCACAACAATTTTCTTCCCTTTTTTATAGATGATTTCAAAATCATAACCCAATATCTTGGTCACCCATTTTTTTTGTTCTTCTGAAGATAGTCTTTGTTCCAAGATGTATTTGAGACTATCATGATCTATTTTGACCTTGAAGTGCCTACCTATTAGGTAAGGAAATCGTTTCTTCAATGCATGTAGTATTGCCATCATTTCTTTCTCATAAATGGGTTTGTGTAAGTCCTTTCCCTTGAGTGGTCAATTTTCAAATGACAGGGGCCTTCCTTCTTTCATTAGGACAACACCAATTCCATTTCTTGAGGCATCACATTCCACAATAAAGGTTTTTGTGAAGTCTAGCATGGTCAAGATATGAGCTTTTCACATCACCTCTTTAAGTTGTTCAAAATCTTTAGTTGCCTCTGGAGTCCATTAAAATGCATCCTTCTTAGTTAGTGTCATTAAAGGTGATGCTATTCTTCCATAGTGTCAAACAAAATTATGGTAGTAAGCTTTCAAACCCAACAATCCTCTAAGATTATTCAATGTTTTGGGAATTAGCCATTCCATCATGGCCTTAATCTTGTTAGGGTCTACGTTGACACCTTCATGAGATACAATATGACCCAAATACTCTACGTCCTTCACTCCAAATAAACATTTGGATGGTTTGGCATATAGTTGTTTCTCCTTTAGTAGTTGTAGCACCTTGTCAACATGTCGCACATGATCCTCCCAAGACTTTCTATAGATTAGTATATCATCAAAAATACTAACACAAATTTTCGAAGGAAGGGCTTGAAAATAGAATTCATCAACCCTTGGAATGTGGAAGGTGCATTTGTAAGGCCAAAAGGCATGAACAAAAATTCATAATGGCCTTCATGAGTTCGTAATGTTGTTTTTGGGATATATTCTTCCTTCATTCTAATATGATGATACCCTGAATGAAGATCCAACTTTGTGAAATAGATTTCTCCATGTAGTTCATCTAATAATTCATCAATGACAGGAATGGGAAAATAATCTTTAATTGTGATTTTGTTGAGCTCTGTATAATCTGGACACATACGCCATGAGCCATCTTTCTTGAATACCATTACCACCAGTGCAAAGGAAGAACTTTAGCTAGTTCTAATAATGTCAGCCTCTAACATTTCTTCAACCATGCACTCAATTTCACTCTTCTGGGCGTAAGGGTATCTATATGGCCTGATGTTAGGAGGAATAGTCCCAGGAATTAGGTGAATATCATGATCATGATTTCGAGTGGGTGGAAGACCTTTGGTAATATCTTCAAATACTTTGGAATTCTTATCATTGAGCCCTTGAAGATCTAGAGGAATATATGGCTTAGATGTTTGAACATCTAGTGATCATAGTTGTGCAATAACATCTTGATGCCCCTTTTTCAATAATTTTTCCATTCTATTATAGCTTATCACTTTACTGGGTTTCCCTATGATACCTCTTAACTCAATTTATTTTCCTTCCAATGAAAATTTCATGAAAAGTTCTTGAAAATTAAAATCCATTGTTCCTAATGATTGTAACCATTGGATTCCTAGTACAACATCAACACCACCCATGGGTATAGAAATCATTGGACTATTCATTACATATTACCCCATAGTAAGATTGATCTTATTGCGTTTTCCTGAGCAATTGATAGTTCCTCCATCTGCAATCATTACTTGAAACTCTGGCGCTGGATATACAAAGAAATTGAGAGCTTTGGCTAATTTATAGTGAATGAAATTATGAGAACTACCATAATCAATTAGGACTATTACCTTTTTCTTTTTGATATATCCTTCGATCTTGAGGTTTTGAGGAGTGTTAATTCTATCCAATGCATTACATGATATCGTGGGAGTCAATTCTTCGGATGAATTTGCTTCTATGTTTTCATCTTGAGATGGTTCTTGTTCTTCTTCCTCTTCACAATATATGTAGAATAATTTCTTCTCACCACACTTATGTCCCTTACAGTACTTGCTGTCACAATTAAAGCATAAACATTTTTTTTTTCTTTCCTCCAATTGTTGAGGTCTCAACCTTGTAGGTTGAGGTGTTTTAGAAGAAGGATCATTATTCTATCTATAGATGTCAGGATTGGTCCTTCTAGTAGCCATATCCATATTTTTACTTTCAACATTTATTGCCACCCTAAATGCATTCTCCAATGATTTGGGTTCCCAAAGGAGAACCTCATGTTGAATGTTATCCTTTAAAGTTCCTATGAATACATCCATCAAGTGCTCATATGGAATATTTGTTACCTTTATATTCAATCTTTGGAAGTTCTCAATGTGCTTTGTAACTGAACCCTTTTTCTTGAGATTTATCAATTGGCTAAAGAAGGTAGTTTTCCTTGTATCCTCATAGTGTGCTTTCATTTCTTTCGTGAAAATTGTCCAAGTGACAAGTAATTTGTGAGAACAAAGCCATCGATACCATACAAATTGATTGGTTTCTAAATATACAGAAGAAATTTGTACCTTTTGTGTATGTGGCACATTATGTAGACCAAAGAATTTCTCCATCTGAAGTATCCATGTGATTGGGTCCTTGCCATCAAACTTCCTCATATCGATATTAGGAACGTGGTTGGTCTTCAACCCAAAGTTGGAGTTTCTACATTCTTGATTCACCTTCCTTGTGTCCTCATCATGAATTTCATTGGATAAATTTTCACTTTCAGGTGTCATCTCTATTAGGAAAATTTTCAATCCTCCCATGATATCTTTTTTTAAACCATCCATCTTAGTAGTTATTGTCTCCAATTTAGATTCCATTGAATCCATCATCTCTTGTAGTCCATATTTTTTTACTGTCTTATTTTGTAATTCATTTATGTCCCTACACATTTCTTCACCTTCATCAAGAGTCCAAGTAGGATTGTCTAGAGGCTTATTTGGTGTAGAAGTTCCCTTTTTGGGTGGCATGTTGGTGAAGTATCACTTTTGAACCTTGATTTTGAGGTGGTTCTGCTAAACAATCTTTCCTCTTCTGTATCTCCAAAGTTTCGGCCCTTATGGGTATGAAAATTTGTTTTTTGTAGTTCTCTGATATTTCTTCTCTGCAATGCCACATTACTGATCAAAATTGGATGTGCCAAGTGGAACTTACGGTAACTTCCCCAAAACTTGTTGATTTTTGGCCTTTCCAGGAGATCTCACTTGTATAGCATGCCCCACACAAAATAATTGATATAAAATTATGAAAATTGTACCATAAATAATATGGACTATCCACTATCCAATGCATCTAGTATCACTCAATTTGGATACTCTAGGAATAATTTATGATTTATTTACCCAGAACATCGGCTTGAGACTAGTCAGATAGCCTATCTTCCACATGGTGTATCTACAAATGTAATATGACCCAAAAGATGAAAGTTTTACCACAGATACCTTTCTAATTTCAGTGAATAGCCTCCAGATTTCAGGTTCTAAAACGTTACATAAAAATGTTTATAGCCAAAAGTCCGCAATGAGTCAATTTAGGATGATTCCAGAACCCTATCTTACACAGGCTTCATATAAGAAATTTTAAGGGGTTAGGAGCTGAAATTTTAACCCAACGTACCTTGATCTGTATACTAAATATCCTCCAAGTCGTTCCTTATGAAACATTGTATAAAAAAAGTTATAGCGAAAATTACAAGGTGTCTCAGATGTAGTAGTGAAACCGCAAGACCTTGAGATCTGATACAATATGTTAAGAACCAAATATAAATATAGAATAGAAAAACCTCAGAATAAGTACTCAATGCCTTGAAAAAGAGATAAATTCAGATAATAATCCTTTTCGAGGGGGAAACCTCCTTATGCCCACATAAATGTCCAAGTACAAGATGATTCCAAATGAAAATGTCTCCTTGGTATATATAGGAGACTAGGAGGTACAATTAAAACTAATAGATTCAAACCGATATAAATAAAATAACATTACTCATGTAATATGCCCCAATTAAGGAGTAATGAGCCACTCTTTAGGGCTTAACAAAGAACCTTAGCATATTTGGTTGTCCAAGACCTACAATATTGTACCTAAGTTAAACAACAACACCCTTTAGAAGTATCGATCGATGGATGTGATCCACCAGAGTTAGTGATAAATCAAAAATCATGCCAAAAATAAACATTTTCACTAAAACTACAAATTATTGTTGGCACACAAAGTTTTGGGTTAAGTTTTATATGCGTGAACCAAGGGAGAAGTGTGCACCCATTTATAAGTTCTACGTGCACATAAGTAAGTGCATGAGGATTTTTATGAAGTGAATATTAGACTGGGTTTTGTCAGTAGAGAAAAAAACACAAAGAATACCAAGTGCGCATTGATCTGAGTTTTGTCAGTTATGCAGGAAACCAAGAAGATGCCCATCGAAAGAAAGAAATGAATCATTAGTCTATCTCCTAGAATGATTATTTCAGCATCATATGAATACATGGGGTGGACAAAAGAGGAGTCAGTCAGGCATTTAAAATTTCCCCTGATGCAAAAATTCTACATGGAGCACTTGAAGGTACTTGAAGAATGCGAGGCAGTTGGATCATACAAGTGAGTGGGGTAGAGCAGAAAGGGACAATGCTCCCAAACAACAAAGGATATGAAAATGATATTTAAGCTCTGTTTGCACCCTTTTCATCACCTTGGTGAGCAAATAAGAGGTGCTTACATGCCCAGTTGGGTCTTGCTGAGCATGACAGCTATAGAGGAAAGAGTTAGAGAAAGAAAAACAAAACTGTAAGCAAGAATTAAACTAATACAAACTAAAATCATAAGCATATGGGTATAGAGATAACAAACACAAAAAGACCAATATCACCAATGTTTTTAGGCTGATCTATTGATGAAATCAAAGCACAATGAAGAAAGGGGACTATGAGTCCCTTCTTCCTCCAAAGGAAGGCTCTTGGACCCTCACAAACTTGCTCTCCTTACAACAAGAAAAATAAAAATGGTGATGAAAGAACTCCTTTGCAAATCCACTCAATAGAGAGGTGGATTGCTCAATGAAATGGTGCCAATGTGATTTTGTCAAGGATTGAGTCCTTAAACAAATTAGGCAGCATAACATTACATGAAATTCCTTGAGAAAATGAGGTGCATTCATGGCTTTTTATAGCATTTCTTTGGGCTTTTGTGTAATTCCTTTGTAGTGTGAAAAGAGGCTCTTTAAGGCATTATAAGGTCTTTGACCAACCCACCATTCGGATTCAGCTCAGATTTGAGGGTCAAATCGGCTTGGGAGTTGATCCATAAGTGGTTGGGAGGCCAACCACTTCAATAAATGCGCCGTTTAGCAGGTGTGCGCCTTTTTGCGCTAACAACCACGCATCGTGCGCGTATGTGTGCAAGCTATGTTCCTGTTCCATGCATGTGCGTGCGTGCCCAACTTCTGTAAAGCGCTCTTCAATTTTTCACTAATTTGTATAGTTTTTTGCCCTTTTTGAATGCTGTGAGATTAATTCATTGGCCATGAATGACTTCATTACTGTTTGACGATGATGAGTTCTTGTAACCATGTGCTGACGAAATTTCAGTGATAACAAGATCAAATAAAGAGTTGGCTAATGTCTAAAGGAGTTTATGAGAATCTATTCATCTAGTATGAGAGTTTCTAGTTAGCTACCATCATCAAGCTCACCCTGAGGCTACTGCAATATTATAATGTCCTTGAATATATTCATGCATTTTGATATGTCTGAGTCCAAAATCAAGGTGCATGGCACATTATATGTAATTCACATATTGATATAATGATGATATGAGATTCCATGGTTGTCATAGGAAATTGTTCATCACAATCTATGGCTTTGTTGTGATGAAATACTTCCAGTAATGAATATATGGTAGTTTTAATCTATTCTGTGTCTTTTATGAATGAGTTGGATGTTTATTGTTTTCATTCTCAACCCTTAATGAATTATTAAATCTGATTTATATGGATTCCAATTGCAGTAATGTTTAGTATGTTTAATCCTTCATCATCGACACAAGACCTTATGGTCTTTATGATCCTCTCTACATCTCGGGTCAGACTTTCCTCGACCTTGGCTGAGGATTGATATGTCGGTTCTTTAGGGTTTTTTTGGACACACTTTGTATGAACCTTGGGTATAAACCTCCCCAATGTTAGGAAGGTTGATGCATGCAGAAGAGTGAACCCAAATGGCGAATAACAATACAAAAATGGTTCTATTGTTGGGACCTAAAGTCTTATTGAAATTGATGGAGGAAAAGATAAATGCGGTGCCATGCTTCTAAGGAAGAGATTCATGACTGGATATAAGAAAAAGAGGATGGGTTTTCCCTGCAATATATGCAAGGATTTTGGGTGAACACAACGGAATGGAAAGACCGATACATTTATTCATACATGAATGAGATATTCTTTAGAGAATTTCCATGTTTGTTGCATGAATGGTTGAAAAGAAAAGTTGTTTTTAATTCGGTCATTTTACCAGTGGAGCCAATAGTTTGGGATCAAGACAAGCTTGATAGTTTGAAAGATATAGAAAAAAAATGGACTTAGGTAATTTATTTATGGTTCATTCAAGTGAAGGAAGGATACACTATTGAATTCTCCATTCAATATTTTGATTCTTTGAACAAGGCTAAAATAAATTTTGAAGAAGGGCCAAGAAAGTGAATCACAAAGAGATCCCACTTTGGATCAAGATGTTATTCGTAGGGAATACATTGATGCACATGGATCCCAATAGGATGGTTGAGTAAACCCCCCAACACTCAAGGGGATTTGGAAAAGGTGGGGAAAGGATGGATCCATTGAGTAGGATCCAATAAGTTGAAAAGACGAGGTGAGGAATGGAATGGACCTAGAGGAGAAAAAGAGCCAAGAGATACACAAGAAGATCTGAGTTGAGAGAGAAGGTTGAGTAGAGGAGTGTATAAGAATCAACCAAGGGTGCATAGTGAGGTGTCAGAGTGGAGCATAGGTGAGGAAAAACCTATAAAGAGGCTTGGAATTAAAGGTACCAATAGTGACAATAGTGGTAGTGAGGGAATAGGTGACAAATCCCATAACCTTTGGTAGTTGTAGTATGTCACAAAATTAAGAGGGTCGAGAGAACCTAGGTATGGTGTGCAGGTGAAAATTTGTGGTGTGTCGAGGGAATATAAGGAGGAAATGATACATGATTATTGCTGAAAAAAAGAGAAGATGTCACATAGCTCCATGAGGTGCCAATACAAAGATAATGTGGTACTCAGTCTAGTAGTAGTACGATGAGAAATAAAGAGACTGACACATGGAGTGGTAGCATGTTGGGTAGAGAAAGTGATTATTCATAAGGTGTAAGTGTGCATACTTGATTAGGAGATAAGATGTGTAGTGGTAATGCAAGGATAGACCTAAGGGAAAGAATGCACAGTTTTGGTACGTAGTCAGGTCTGGAAGAAAGGGAACAGATCATTGGTGCACTAAAAGAGATGGATGATGAAGGATCCCCTAGTGGTAGGGTAGTTGATTTTCTATTTGTGGATGGTCTTGCACGACTACAAATTGATAACTCACTGGGTCACCTCACGAGAAGTTTTACAAGAATATGGTCATGCCCCCCCTTTGTACCTCCCCCCTAATGCATTTTTAATAAATATGAAAACACATCATATAGTGGAGAGATTGGATTTGAAGAAAGATAAGAATAAGAAAGGAGTGAAAAATTAAGTGAAGAGGAAGGTGAAGTCAACAATACTTTACCCCAAGTGATAGTGGTGTGGAAAGATCGCATCAATAATAGTCAGGGAAGAAAAATTACTTCTGGTTACAATGTGGAGAATCAAGACAATACACTATGGTTGCATGTATTCCATGGAATGGGTAAATATGAGGTAGAGAAACATCATTTCACCTATGAAGCAATATGGTCTCTGAATAACGTTATAGATGATGTGACAAAGTTCGTGTAGTTAGAGACTAAACTTAGGGATAGATACCTGACATGCTACATGAAATACAAGGCCACTTCACCAACATGATAGTTGAGGTCCCCATCTGATATCAAGTAGGTTCTTATTCAGAAGTTTGAGAAGTTGAATTCCAAGTCCCAATGTATAACAAATATCAAACAAATCAAACAAATGGAAGGAGAAATTGTTTGGCATTATGACCAATGGTTCAAGATTTTGTTGGATAGGAAGATGTTCATGATTTAAGATGTGCAGTGCATATAATGGTTCATTGTGGGGCTTATTCCCCATATCTGAGTCCTAATTACTAGGAAAAAGGTGATGACTCAAGTCGAGGCAGTCAAAATCATGATGCTCTTGGAAGCTACACTGGGAGGTGCAAAAACATTGGCCAGGTTAGCGTAGGTATATTCGCAAGTGGACAATGTAAAAATATAGTTGCAATATATTTCCAAAGATAAATTCATGCACAAGAGTTCATGGTGCACTACTACAAGTTGTAGGGGCATCGTCGAGATGAGTGTCTGGTTCTTCCAAATTATATGCCGACAGGGGCGACGAGTTCATTTCCATTTGGAAAATATGAATGGTGTGAGATATGAAAACAATGGGGACATGAGCCACTCCATTTTCCCACATTAAAAAATTATCAAATGATGAATCACACCCCCTTCTCTGAATTTTGTAAGCCCATCATCCATGATGTCAACAGTTGTCACTCCCTCTAATTGATGCAAGATAGCACCTAAGAATACTTACAGGTGAAAATGAGAAAAACAGTGGTGAGTGTGGTGGTGAAAAAAAAGGAAGATATCAAGGAGGATCCATAGGTGGATCTGGGCATGTTCGTGGCCATGGATATGGTGGCGTAGGTGGTATACCTCCCACATGTTTCAATTTCAGTGAGATTGGTCATGTCTCAATTTTTTTTTAAGCCACGTGTACTCTTAACTTATTGTTATAGTCATGAATATGATACAAAATACTGTACCTACTTGTTAAATAAGTGGGAATATAAGAATACCAACTGTAACATGGTGCATATCGATCTGTGCAAGAAAAAAAAGAATAATGGGGAAGAATACGTTCGATTCATAAATCATAGAGGGGCCAAGATAGGAGGATAATTTGAGCACGGTGAAGGCTCAACTCAATGATTGGATGATAATATTAGGAAGGCACCCAACCTCCCCCAAATTTTGATGCTTCTCAACAAAATCAATTTCTGCACGATGCAAAGAGAGGCATTTAAGAAGAGAGAGCATGCGAGGAGTTGCAAAGTTTGACTCAAAGGTCTCAGGAAGAGGCATCGATATGGGAAGAGGTGTAAATATCGACACAAAGGTTATTGGAGGAGGCACATATCCATGAAGAGGTGCAGTAGGCGATGCATAGGTCGTTGGAGGAAGCCTGTTCACATGAATAATTGCAATATGTGACACAAAGGTATTTGGAGGAGAATCATATACGTGCGGAGATATAGTGTGCGACCTAGAGATCAAGAGAAGAAGAACATAGGAAGATTACACTATGATGCAATGATAAAAATGAATATGAAGAATAGTGCCAAGAGGAGTTGCAATGCACAACACTTGCATAAGACTTACGTGACCTAGGTCGCATGGAAGAAGATGAAGATCAAGTCAATACCCTTGCTTTTTTTTTTGTGTTTTCTTATGTATCCAGAGGCTTCTAGTAAGTTAATAAAAATGTTAATTGCTTGCATGAAGGAATAAAGAGAAGACACCACCATATCGGTTATGTTTCCTAAAAGGGATGTTTTCGAGATCAGCAAGAAAATCACATTGGCCATGAATTTAAGATGATAGTTGAGTTTTGTTGGTATGAGATGAATGGGGTCATGTCAAATCTAGGATCCAATGTGAATAGTTTACCTAAGAAATATTGGGAAGCAATGCGTAAGCCTAAATTTTTTTGGTCTCCCATACAACTCTGGTTACCCAAATAGTACAATATATATCCCATAGGCCGACTACAACAGGTTGAAGTGACAAAGGATGAATTTGAATTCATTGAGGCAATGGATGACTCTGATCCCTATCCTTCATTGTTTGGAATCGATTTGGCCTTTGAAACAAATGCACTGTGTTAGCACTTTTTAAATTTTGTTTGGTTGATAAACAAACAACAGAGGTAATTGTTTCAACCAACTTTAGAGCTGGGTACTAGATTTCTTAGCTCAAAGAGGTATATCTCGTGTAACTTGATGTTTATTTTGAAATCAGTGGCTAGATTTAGTTTTTTTGGGGGTTTTTTATAAATTTGCTGGCAAGGAAGGGGAGAGACACTTAGGGCTATGGATTCAAAATTATGAAAGTGAATGAAAATAATGACTGGACGGTAGAACTCTACAGAGGATAAAGGATAAATGAGGTGATGAATCTGAGTTATAAATTGTATTTAAGAAGAGTGCAATAAGAAGGAGAAAACAAGTAACTGCATCAGATCATTACTGAAATGAATTATGAATTAGTTAGGACGAAAATTACACAGTTCAAATCGCTTAAGTCAAGAGCATCACAAGATGAATTCTGATTTTTAAATATCCAATTTAAATAGAAGAAAATGCAAGTGGAATTAAAGAAAATGGGGAATGCATACAAGGAGAAGAGAAAAAACTCATATCACCACCATTAGAATATTTTCATAGAGATTTCAAATCTTCTCCATATGTATTGAATTCAACTCCAGAAAATTACAATTGAGTTCAGAAAAACTAAAAGGTTCCCTTTCAATTCTTCCAACCCTTATACATACATATCTCTTAACATTTATACAAACAATGAGTCCTTTCGTTTCCAAATCAGTTACAAATAAAGAAACATTTCATTTGAAAACCATTTACAAAAATAGGCTTCAAAACACCACCTTTAATTATGAAACTGTAATAGCTGTGTAAAATATGAGAATGTGTTTTTTATATAATATCATTATAAATAAAAACATTTCTCTATTTCTCTAAATTCATCTCCAACTAGCTAGAAAACGTGTCGTAAAAACATGTCTCGAACAGGAAATCATGAAAATAGAAAAATAGGGTTCAAATGTTTCTTCTAATATCTTAATATATGAAACCTATGTGAAATATGGGGGAGGTTTTTGTACAACAACTTTTATTGAGTACAAACCTCTCTCGGTTTTGTGAACTCTTTCTCCAACTGTCCAGGATCTACATTTTAAAAAGATGTCTCCAACAAAAAAAATCCTGAATCCGGAAATATAAGGTCTAAAGATGTCCTCGATTCTCCCTGTATGTAACAAATATGAGAAATATGGGAGAGGTTATTTTTATTTGGATCGTTTTGAGTATTAACCTCTTTCAGTTTCTCAAAATGTTCTCTGGTTTACATGGAATTTACCTCAGAAGAAAACTGGTCAAAATTACTGGAAATATGGAAACTGAGACTTGAAAACTGATATGCGTGAAACTGATCGAATTTGTCTGCCAATGGTATAGCCCCCAACTTACTCTTGCTGGCCATTTTGCAGCAATTTATGTAGCGCTTATCTTTTAGAAATTTTAGGAGTGTGAGGGAGTGGTTTTAAAGTAACCCGCCCTTCGCCCTGAAATGCACCAGGAGACGCCATGTAGTCCCGAGCCGAAACCACAGTTTTCTTTTCGGACCACTTTCGGGAATTATCCTCTGTGAAAGTTCTTCACCTGAAATGATCCCTGTCTATTGATTTGTAGTGCCTGGGATCTATGACCCGCCAGGTCCCATCAACTCTGCATTTTTTGTAGCTTTAGCCTCATGCCATTATATTTGTCCCTGTCTTCTAGTTTATCACACTTCCACATTAGTTTAGCACCTCACTAAGTCTTGGAAACTGGATTTCTTTGTTAAGACCTAAATAGTGGCTCATTACCCCTCAATTGGGGCATATTATATTATTAATGTTATTTTATTTATGTCAGTTGTAGTCCATTAGTTGTAATTATACCTCCTAGTCTCCTATATATACCAAGGAGACATTTTCATTTTAAATTATCTTGTAATTGTACATTTATGTGGGAATAAGGAGGTTCCCCCCTATAAGAGGCTTATTATATGAATTTATCTCTTTTTCAAGGTGTTGAGGACTTATTCTGAGGTTTTTCTATGCTATATTAGTATTTGGTTCTTACCATATGGTATCAGAGCTCAAGGTCTTGGGGTTTCTCTACTACATCTGAGACACCTTGGCATTTTCGTTGTAACTTTTTTTATACAACGTTTCAGAAGGAATGACTTGGAGGATATTTAGTTGACAAATCAAGGTGTTATTGCACAACTATGCTCACTAGATGTTCAAACATCTAAGCCATCTATTCCTCTAGATCTCCAAGGAATCATTGATAAGCATTCCAAAGTATTTGAAGATATTCCCAAAGTTCTTCCACCCACTCGGAATCATGATCATGATATTCAACTAATTCTTGGGAGTGTTCCTCCTAACATCAGGCCATACAGATACCCTTATGCCCAGAAGAGTGAAATTGAGTGCATGGTTGAAGAAATGTTAGAGGTTGGCATTATTAAACCTAGCCAAAGTTCCTACTCTGTACTGGTGGTAATGGTATTCAATAAAGATGGCTCATAGCGTATGTGTCTAGATTATAGAGACTGCAACAATATCACTATTAAAGATAAGTTTCACATTCCCGTCATTGATGAATTGTTATATGAACTACATGGAGAAATCTATTTCACAAAGTTGGATCTTCATTCAGAGTATCATCAGATTAGAATGAAGGAAGNACATTCTGAACTCATGAAGGCCATTATGAATTTTTGGTCATGCCTTTTGGCCTTAAAAATGCACCTTCCACATTCCAAGGGTTGATGAATTCCATTTTCAATCACTTCCTTTGAAAATTTGTGTTAGTATTTTTCGATGATATACTAATCTATATAAAGTCTTGGGAGGATCATGTGTGACGTGTTGACAAGGTGCTACAACTACTAAAGGATCAAAAAATATATGCCAAACCATCCAAATGTTTCTATGGAGTGAAGTAGGTAGATTATTTGGGTCATATTGTATCTCATGAAGGTGTCAAGGTACACCCTAACAAGATTAAGGCCGTGATGAACTGGCCAATTCCCAAAACATCGAAGAATCTTAGAGGAATTTTGGGTTTGACAGGTTACTACTGCAAGTTTGTTCGACCCTATGGAAGAATAGAAACACCTTTCATGACACTAACTAAGAAGGATGCATTTTCATGGACTCCAGAGGAAACTAAAGCTTTTGAACAACTTAAAAAGGTGATGTGCAAAGCTCCTGTCTTGACCACTCCAGACTTCACAAAAACCTTTATTGTGGAATGTGATGCCTCGAGAAATGGAATTGGTGTTGTCCTAATGCAAGAAGGAAGGCCCCTGGATTTTGAAAGTCGACCACTCAAGGGAAAGGAATTACAGAAACCCATTTATGAGAAGGAAATGATGGAAATACTACA
>JASDQU010096524.1:15956-27438 GCA_032191745.1 Picea mariana | reverse complement strand
GGACAATGGCGCCAAAAATGTAGGGTCGATTAATTGTTCTTTTAAAACAAATGTCTTACCATATCATTTAATTTGTCAAACTAGGGGTCGAGTGTTCTTTCAAACTATCATGCAAAGTATATGCAGGCTACAAGTTATGTTCTAACATTGATTATCTAATATGTGGTGTAGTGGAGAATTAATCAAAGAATCAAATCTTATAGCTATGTACCATGTTCAACAATAAAAAAGAATCCAACCGATAGAGAATCAAAGCTTACAACTATGTACTATATTTCCCTATAAAACTCAATAAGGACAATTATCAAAAATTAATCAACATGAAATCAAATCAACAAGAAGTTATGTAACTTTTTAAGGTCACACGATTAAGAAATTAAGCACACGATAAGGTTGCAACCAATCTCAAAAATCAATAATCATTCAAGATGAAAGAAGACTAACAAATTATTTAAAGTAACTATAAACTACCTATACTAAATAATTTAGAACATTTTTTGAGCAGCGGGCCCTATCTCCTTGGAACAAAGTGTTATGGAGTGACTTCAGAAACTATGGACTAGCTTATTCATTGCACATGAATTTAGAACCACAAAGATAGTTGTTGTATTAATCAAAGCAATGCATCAGAGTACAGTCTGATCATCAATTCCCTCCCCTGCGTTATAAAGATAATTGGTGTATTAATCAAAGAAATATATCAGAGCACATTTCAATCATCAATTCCCTCCTCCCGTGTTATGAAGAGGGACTCAGTTTTATACATTTTCTTAGTTTTCTATACTTAGAAAAATATGCTAAGAACAGTCTTGAGAATATCTTGATTCTCAAGTTGTTCTAACTAACAATTTAACATTGAATGAATTACTAATATCCATATCAAGATAGTACATTTGTTTCTCAAATTGTGTATTTGTCCACATCAGACTTTACAATTGAATGTATTCATAGTGACCATCTTTATAATGATTCTAACTTATTTCCCGCAAGACAAATTAAATTTGTTATACCAATCAATCATTAGCTTGAGTTTAGTATGATTGTTGTGGTCAATAGAATCTTCCATAAGGGAGACAGTTGTGTCCTTCAGATTCATGAGGAGCAAGGAATCTTGGTCGCATCATGTCTTCATTAGAGTAGCAACATTGTGGAAAAACAGGAGTAACAACATCATAGTATGATTGTAGTAGCATCGTACTAATCGAACTGGAGTTACAACATATCTATGTCATAACAGTCTGGAGCAACAACTTTCCATACACCATTTTCGTGAGTAAAATGAAAAAAGGCAGATATCTCATAAATTCACTTGCATAATTCAATAATTTGACATGGAATGTGTGGAAAACATACCTTGGACAAAATTCATTAGTGTAAACAATAATAAAGCCAAAGTGGTTATGGAATATGAAAAAAAGGGGTTAAAATATGGAAAGAAAAGTGTGTTAAGGGTGAAAATTCTAGAGCTTGATAGAGTGATCTATTGTTCAAGTATGTCCTTGTGTCAAACTAGTGTTTATCCAACCCCCAAAGTGAAACTCCCTATAAGTGTGACCCTTTTTGGGATCAACACCCCTCCTCCAAGATGGTGCACTCTCCAAGAAATTTTTAGTCAAACAATCCCTCATCCATAGTGGTCTATTATATGAGTGTCCTCATACAAGGTGCTCTTCCTTTAACTATGTGCCACATTCCCTCTCATGTGTTCTAATGTGGTCACAAAGATCCAATGCTCATCTTCAATATATGTGTTTAGGTCCATCACCAACCTCCATTAAGTATGCTCCTTAACCCAAGGATCTTCAATTCAAGTCCCCAACCCCTAAGGTATATATCATATGGTCCCAATCCCTAAGGGCCAAGTTCCCAATGATCCTCCTTTTATGTAGGTATCTCCCTTGATCGAGCAATTGACTCCCCCATTGTGTGCACTCAATGGGTTAGTCGACATGCTCATCAAAGTGACAATCTCCTAGGTAAGGGAAATATTATAGTACTCTAACTAAGGTCAAGCATCCATCCAAATTAAGCCATCCATTTGTCTATGAAGCATCACAAGCAAACTAGGAGACATATTTCTCTCATGGCAAGGTGAAAACACTTTTGTAGTAACCTCAAAATCTAATAATCCCTCGAATTGATTATCTACTCGATCAACTCAAAGTCAAGTTTTTAGTAATATTAATCTTGAATTAGGCTATCACTAAGTGCCAATAAATCCAAATGATGCGTGGAATACAAACTTCAAGTCTAGGGAAGGTCTCTTCAAGGGGTTGTTCATTTTTTTAAGCTTAACTAATGTGTTAGGACCGTTCACAATGATGATGGACAACATTATGCCACCATTCACCAATTTTTTTGTGTTGTATACTTGGAAAATATCCACATCTTCAATAGAACCTAGGAAGAGCATATGAACCACATTCAACTAATGTTGAGCACCATGCTAGAACACAAGTTATATTCCAACCTAGAGAAGTGCTCATTTGGCTTGTGTAAAATTCAATGTCTAGGGTTCATTGTGGATTAGTGCAGTGTACATCATGTGGATCCAACCAATATCCAAGTCATTTGCAATTGGATGATATGAAGACATTAATGAAGCTTCACAACTTCTTTGGCCTTGCCAACTTTTACTATAAGTTCAAGTTGACGTTCTCTCATATCATTTATCCCCTAAGCCAAGTGTACATTGATGGAGACAAGTCCAAATTTGTGAGCATCAAGGCACAATAGAAAGCATTAGATGAGCTAAAGTGTTTGTTTTGCTCGAAGCTAGTCCTTCTTCTTCCAAACCTACAAAAAACCATCTAAACTTGAGATAGACTCCTCATATTATGTTATCAGTGTAATCTCCACTTAGCATATACATCTAGTGGTTATTATAACGATACACTATCTAGTGTGGTTCATAAATACCCCGCCCATGGAAAGAAACTTTAATCAATTATCCATCCCTATTATAAGTAGAAGCATTATACTATGGGAAAGGAAATGATCATCCACACTGACCATAAGGCTCTACAATTAATGCAAACTTAGAGCAAGTTGTAGAATGGATTCCATTGGAAATGGTCCATGTACCTTCAATAATTCACCTTAATGTTAAGTACAAGCAGGGTGGCACCAATCGAATTGAAAATTGCCTTATCTAAACTCTTGCTCATGTGGCACTAATCATAGTATTCAATTCCTATGGACATGAGGCATTAGAGTGGCCCAAATATATGGAAATGATCTTGACTTCTTTGTGACATATCAAACATGGGTTATAGGTAAACAAGTTTCATATTTATATCTATAAAAATGAATTTCATGCCATTTGGGCCATCTCTATATTCCTTCAAGTGAGCATGAGAAGATAATTTGGGATGCACACTATAGTTGGATGACAAGGGACTTCAACATGGAGAAGATAGTGGTAGTGTTGCATAAGTAATTCTACTAGCCAAAGCTCTTGTAGGACATTGGAAAATGTATATTATCATTCACTGCCCATGCAATTGCTAAACCCAAATCAAGAAGAAGTGATTATATACTCCTCCACCCCCTCAAGATAACCCTTTAGAGTCAGTCTCCATGAATTTAATATCCTACTATAAGTTTAAGGGCTTTGTGTTATTGTAGTTCAAAATGATGAGCAATTTGTAAGGGATTACTTCATGGAGAATTCATAAAATCATTGTTCTTGCTTGGTAAATATGCAAAGTTTAAATATTCATTTATTATATTGAGGTGGCTTGATATTGTGTTAATGCAAAATTAAGATTTGTAATCTTTTGAATGAATTAAAAGCATAATTGCTACTAAAATAATCAATAAATGGTCAATTTGGAAATTTAATATCCCACTACATTAATGAATAGAAATATGAACGAACTCCATCCACAAGGCCGACAAAATCTAAATTCGGGTATGGATTGATCTCTCAATGAAAACCTTGAACTCTAACAAGAAAACTCCTTTAACCTTCAATGAGGCGAACATTCAATCTTAAATAAAGAGTTGGAAGAGATAAGGTATCATAGCTAAAAAATGTCAATTGGGTTTAGCCCGAATGGTTTGTGTTGAGGGGTGTTTTCCCCCCCACCCAGGTTCAAATCCTGCAAGTGACATGTTTAGCTCTTAAATGAGAAAGTTATCAAAAAAATCATCGGCTTTCTACAAAGTTTGGTTTACCCCGGGTACATCCTTGAAATGAGGGGAATTTCCCAGTGGGTTTCCCCATGATCTATTCCAAGTAAAAAAAAAGGCATCATAGTTAAACATTATATCACAATATGCAACTTGATATGAGGTTGTTGTTACTCAACATCAAATTTTAGAGAGTGAATGTGTTCAATATTTTTCCAAATGAATTAGGGAAACTCATATAAGGGGTTGTAATCTATCACTAGGAGAACGACTGCTCAACAGTAGTGTTTCAATGAGCTACAATGAAATAGATTATTAATGAGCTAAAAATTCTAGCATGCATATGAAGTCAAAAGGCTAGCTTAAATATCATACTATGAGATACATTAACATTCCCTCCTACAATGGAAAAAGTTTAAGATCTTATGCCATTCTAATGTAGATTAAGATCTCAATCACTCAACACATGACCAACCTTTAAACATAGTTTAAGCATCAAGATGAGTATGAATTCCCACCTTTTTGGGCCTACCAAGAGAGTAGCAAAGAGAGAAATATAAAAAGAATCAATGGACACTATTAAACTCAACTTCTAAAGGACCAACTAATAGACATAGCATTGGACACAATATCTACAAAAACAAAACATCTATTTTGAAGATAATCAAGTACATAGACAAGTGGTTAACTCAATATTATATTGCAAAATTTTTAATTTACATACTTAATTAGTATATGCCACTTAGACCATCTTTATTTTAATGACTTAACATTTGTTTATTTTACAAATAAAAAATAAAACTAATCAGTGTGATGTTGATGTCTAGATCGGTTAAGGTCCAAACAACAACCTCACGAGAATATGAAACCCCCTGTGTTTTTATAGAGATGGTACTCCTCTTTGGCTAAAAGATATATCTTGAATATATTGAATTAGGGAGAATGCTAGACAGTGAACCCCAAAATCCTATTGCTTAGTTTTATATTGAAATGGTTCTTGATAACATGATTTGATCTTTAAGTGCAACAAATTGCTTCTCAACAATAAAAATATTGAAGGAAGGTTTCAAAATCAAAATATATGTATTCTCAACATCATATATACAACCCTCTAGATCACATACAAATAGAGGATACATCCATATCTTCTCACAAGAAATGGGAGGGAATTGTTTTGATCATTTCAAAGAACTTTAAATGATTTCTGCATTCATAAATTGAAAGAATTTGATGGACAAACTCCAAAAATCTCACACTCATAAATCCCAAGATATGAGAAATCATTAACGTAAAACCCCAAAGTAGTTATTTGTGGAGTTTCATAAAGATATTCAACAATACAAAACATCTCAGCAAACCAATTGACTAAATCTTCATAAATAAAACTTGTCAAACACAAGGATTAAATTTCCATGAATCCAATAGATAATCTTGGCTTACATCTGGCATTCACATATATGGTTGTAAATACCCCACGATCTCATAGAGAATACGTCTTTGAAGCATACAAGAGAGACAGTCAAGACTCAACCTTATGCTTGTTTCAGAAATACAAACATAAAGCCTTGAGAAATTAGTGTAGAAGAATAAGAAGAATGGAGAAGATGGAGATCTTTATTTTATTATTAGAATATTGGTTGCATGTTGATGTATGGATCCTTCTATTTTGATCTTTTGATTTCTTGCTTCTAACCCTTTCATGGAGTCTTCTCTTGCTTTTTAAAATCTGCTCTTCTAACTTTTGAGGTAGTTAGGGTTTTCTCTTCTTGAATTTTCCATACACTTTTATTCTTGAAATAATCACTTTAATTAATGTCTCATTGAAGCCTCATTAATAGAAATGTATCATTTACATTTGTGTCTTGAATTGGGCCCCCTTTTGTCTTTAATAAAAGTTTTTAAATTAACTTTTATTTTGAAACTTTTAACTAGTTGCCCTTTTAAAGAGAGAGTTGTATTTTAATTTTGTGGGAATTATATTTGACCTTTCATCCATGAAAACCATTTCATATGCAATATTCATCATCTCATATTTATGAGTCCTCTTGGGATAGATTTTGAGTTCTGGATCTCAAGATATAAGCTCGTGAAGTCGAGGTACCAAGCAAATTTATCAACAAAGCATGAAAATAGAGTTGATTGTTCTTTTAATTTCTGAGAGCATCATGACCAATTACATCTCTTGAAACTTATTACATCATCGAATTACCTTTCCAATGAGGTATATTTTGTCCAAATCGGACTCCCGGATCTCGAGATATGGCATCCAGAAAATTGTTGCTCAACAGTCGATCATCAAATCTCACAGGTTAATCTTAGGCCTTCATTTGAATTTGCCTCCATTTAAAAAATTTGACTTTTCCTCAGCTATATATATCCCACATTCACTGTAGTGTTTGGGAATTTGTTGTATATATTAAAAATTTTAACATGCCTTACATGTGAAGCATAAAGAGACTATGGAGACTTGGAATTTTGACTCCTTAGAAAATTAATGAAATAATTAAATATTTTGGTAGCCCAATCATCATCCACCAAGCCCCCAGTCAATGATGAGTCAGTGTCCACATGTCACAATTCCATAGGATACAATAAGATTCCATGTGTCATCATATGATTTGTCAACACATTTCACACTCACATTGGTTGGCATGTGTACTTGTGTGATTGGATATCAAGTCTGCCACATGGCATGATTTCATTGGTTGATAGAACTACCACATGTCATGGGGTTATTAGCTGCCATGAAACTTAGTAAAATGGGATGACATGGGGGCAAAATGAGGGTGGAATAGTAAGGGAGTGAGGTGAGGGTGTCGTGAGGGAGGGGGGGCGGGGTGAGGGTGGTGGAGAAGGAGGGATAAGGGGGATTAAGAAAAAATCTAATTCAGGAGAGGCGTATGGACGGAGGAAGGATGTGAGGAAAGCCCGCGGTTAGTGAAGTTCCACGGTGCTATGGGAGGAGGTAGAAATATTAAAAATAATCTAGCAAAGAAGGACGGATAAGGGGGATTAAGAAAAATTCTAAGTCGGGAGAGGCGTATAGATGGAGGAAAGAGGGAATAGATAAGGGAGGTGAGGAAAGCCTGCRATTAGTGAAGTTCAACGGTGCTATGGGAGGAGGTAGAAATATTAAAAAKAAACWAAGTATGGTGAAGTAAATAGGGAGTAAGGGGAGGGATAACTAGTGTAGGAGAGTGGGGAAAATGAAAATAAAACTAAGTGTGGGGGGGATTATAAGAGAGGATAGAGAAGTTATAAGAGAAGAGAGGGAGGAAATAAACCTAAGTGTTGAGAGGAAGGAAATAAGAGAGGAGAGGGAAATTTTTAAAAAAATCGAAGTATGGAGAACATAGAGGAGAAGAGAGTAGGAGGGGAGAATATGGAGGTGAAATAATTCTAAGTGTGGAAGAGTGAGTGGAGTTGGAAAAAGTTTAAGTATAGATTAAGAGAAGTTCTTAGATAATATGAGGTTTCAAGAAATAGGGCATGATTCCAAGAATTCCAAAATGTAGTTCCAAGACAATAATCATGTTTCCAAGAAAATCTTAGCTTCGTTGCACATGAGAGAAGTGTTCTTTGGGCGGTTAAATGAAAACCTGGATATATTGAGCATACAAACTTAGAATTTGAATCCGTGAAATGTGTGACGAAGCTGAGACTGCGGGTTACATAATGAACTTATAATCATTTGAAATTTTCTTCTTCTTATTTCAATTTTATATATATATTCCAAGAGTGAGAAATCAAAGTGACCAAATTTTTTATCAACATCTAGCTCCAACTGCGGGACAGTGACCCCCTGTGGGTTGCTGAGAACACCAAAATCTACATACCAACTACCTTCTCCATCGGGCTATGGAGTCATCTTAAAAATGGATTCTTGTAATTCTTCCCCTATGAAGTTATCTTCAAATATCACCTCCACTTATTAACTTCTTTATTGCGCAAAACTTTGATTGAAGAAGAAAACTATGTACAAAGAAGATCTACCTACCCTATCCTACTTGGAGGAAAGATAAACTTTTAGGTGTAGGTAGATTTACAATGGAGCCATTCAAGCATCCATTTGATCTGTGGAATGAACTCCTAAACTGGGAAATATATTGAGGCCGGTACCAAAGAATCAAGGGCATGTCCAAAGTGTGTTGAGGAAAAAATGAGCCGGATGTAACCAAAATTTGATTACATTGTTTGGCCAACAACGCTTTGGAACCATGATTCAATGAAATCAATTCTTCGTTGATCAAGAATGTTGTTGTCTTTGATTGGATAGAAGTTTCCAATCTGAGAATATTTCCATATTTCTCGTCATTACAGACCACATACAAGATTCTTGATTCACTAGCAATGTATTGAAAGCATTATTCCTTCAAGGAATGACAATCTTGCCCATCATTATTTTCAAGATTAATTTCTTCCACCAATTTTTCTTGATGCCAATGTTCTTGTGGATTTTTATAATTTGTTGCAACATTTTCCACATGAGTATGTTGATTGAATTCTTCTTGAGCATTTGGTGGAGGCTCATCAATATCATTTTCAAATTTGTTGCTTTAAAGATTTTCATATGGAGTATATGAAAAGATGAAATCTTCATTGTCTTGTTTCCATATGGGAGAGGGTGGGTGGGAAAAAATTTCAGCAAATGAAGTTTCCAACACATCCCAACTAGTAATGATCCCAGGCAGCAATGAATTGTACCATTCAAGAGCATCCCCACACAAAGTTTATAAAAATAATCGACATGTGACATTGTCTTCAATGAGATTGAAAAAAAGTGTTGATGAATAATTGACAAGTGTTGCTCTGCATCTTCTGAAGTATTTCCAAAGAATGTGAAAAAAAATTCAATAGGAATATCAGGCATCTGAAAATATACTTATGGCATATTTGAAGGGCTTCTATGTAATCGCCTCCTTCTTTGGATAATGCTTCCTTTTGCTGAATATTGTAAATCCATTGGTGGATTTGGCAGAGAAGGTAAAGGAACATCATGATATGAAAGAAACTCCTCAGAGGGGTCATAATATCACTCTTCTTAAGATTCTTGAACCTTTTAATGGAGTTGCCATGACATTTGAGAGTTCTTTCAATGGAATCACCAAGGAGTTCATCCTCCCGAATCTTTGATTGTTCTTGGCTCTTTTTGAGGTCGTCCAAATATTTCTGAATAATCTTTTTATAAATCCCTTGCATTTAGAACAAACAATGATATTTTTGAATTTTCTTTTCAAAACTTTGAACCATGGAGACTCTCGTTCTTCAATCAAATATGAAACAAAACCTCAAATATCTTGAAAACAAATTATTCCCCAGTTGTGTGGCCAAAAGTGTTGATGTCTAGATCAGTTAAGGTCCAAACAACAACCTCATGAGCATATGAATCCCCCTGTGTTTTTATAGAGGTGGTACTGCTCTTTGGCTGAAAGATATATCTTGAATATCATGAATTAGGGAGAATTCTAGAGAGCAAACCCCAAAATCTTGTTGCTTAGTTTTATATTGAAATGGTTCTTAATAACCTAATCTGATCTTTATGTGCAACAGATTGCTTCTCAATAATAAAAAGATTGAAGGAAGGTTTAAAAATTAGAATATGTGTATGCTCAACATCGTATATACAACCCTCTAGATCACATACAAATAGAGGATACATCCATATCTTCTCACAAGAAATAGGAGGAAATGGTTTTGATCATTTCAAAGAACTTTAAATGAGTTATGCATTCATAACTTGAAAGAATTTGATAGGAAAAACCCAAAAATATCACACTCAGAAATCCCAAGATCTAAGAAATCATTAAAGTAAAACCCTGAAGTAGTTCTTCGTGGAGTTTCATAAAGATATTCAACAATTCAAAACATCTCAGCAAACCAATTGACTAAATCTTTAGAAATAAAACTTGTCAAATGCAAGGATTAAATTTCCATGAATCCAATAGACAATCCTGGCTTACATCTGACAATCACATATGTGGATGTAAATACTCCATGATATTATAGAGAATAAGTCTTTGAATAATACAAGAGAGACACTCAAGACTCAACCTTATGCTTATTTCAGAAATACAAACATAACGCCTTGAGAAATTAGTGTAGGAGAACAAGAAGAATGGAGAAGATTGAGATCTCTATTTTCTAATCAGAATATTGGTTGGATGTTAATGTCTAGACCCTTCTATTTTTATCTTCTAATTGTCTGCTTCTAACCCTTTGATGGAGTCTTCTCTTGCTTTTTAATATCTTCTCTTCTAACTTCTTGAGGTAGTTAGGGTTTTCTCTTCTTGAATTTTCCATACGCTTTTCTTCTTTAAATAATCACTTTAATTAATGTCTCATTTAAGCCTCATTAATGAATTTGTATCATTGACATTCATGTCTTTAAGTGGGCCCCTTTTTTTCTTTAATAAAAGTTTTTCAATTAACTTTTATTTTGAAAATTTTAACTAATTGTCCTTTTAAAGAGAGGACTGCATTTTAATTTTCTAGGCACTAAATTTGAGCTTTTAGCCATGGAAACCATTTCATATAAAATATTCATCATCTCAACTTTTCAACGAGTCCTCTTGGGTGAGATTTTGAGTTGTATCTTAAGATATAATCTCGTGAAGTCGAGGTACCAAGTAGATTTATCAACAAAGCATGAAAATATAGCTGAATCTTATTTTAATTTCTGAGAGCATCATGACCAATTTCAGCTCTTGAAACTTGTTCCATCATATTTATCGTCGCATTACCTTTCCAATGAGGTATATGTTGAGCAAATCCGACTCCCGGATCTCGAGATATGGCCTCTAGAAAATTGTTGCTCAGTAGTCATTCATCAAATCTCACGGGTTAATCCTAGCCCTTCATTTGAATTTGCCTCCTCCATTTAAAAAAATTCGATTTTTCCTTTGTTATATATATCCCACATTCATTGTGGTGTTTGGGAATTTGTTGTATATATTAAAATTTTTAACATGCCTTACATGTGAAGCATAAAGAGACTATGGAGACTTGGAGATTCAACCCCTTAGAAAATTAATGAAATAATTTAATATTTTGGTAGCCCAATCATAATCCACCAAGCACCCAGTCAACGATGAGTCAGCACGTGTCACAATGCCATAGATACAATAATTTTCCACATGTCATCATATGATTGGTCAACACATGTCACACTCCCATTGGTTTCCATGTTTCCTCGTGTTATTGGATATTAGGTCTACCACATGGCGTTATTTCATTGGTTGAAAGAAGTGCCACATGTCACAAGGTTATTAGCTTCCATGAAACTTAGTAAAATGGTTAAGTCAAGGTAATGGGAGGATGAGAGAGGGGTGAGGTGAGGATGATGTGGGGG
>JASDQU010096523.1:0-15730 GCA_032191745.1 Picea mariana | reverse complement strand
ATGCGTTCCCGAGAAGGAAAACATACTTAGAAGCTGGGACATGCAAATTCGTGTGCAAACTCAAGTGAAGACTAAAGGCAGACGAGCCAACAGCCCCACGATATGGACCCCACCTTCATCAGGCTACATCAAGCTAAACTTTGATGGGGCCTCCAGGGGAAACCCTGGACCAGCAGGTTTCGGCACCATCCTTCGGAACCACACTGGTGGGATCATCCACCTGATGGCTGGCTTTTTGGGTGAGAATACAAATAATGTTGCGGAGCTTATAAGCCTTGTCAAGGGCCTCCAAGTTGCCATTCAAAACCATTACCATCAGGTCATCGTTGAGGGAGATTCCCAAATTATCATCCAACTCATCTCCAAAATCCTGCATGGCGAACATCTTAGGCGAATCTCCCCTAGCTGGAGACTCTCAGGCCTTCTGGAGGATTTTGGAGATCTCATCCACCCCAATCTCACTTTAATCCCTTCTCATGTGAAACGAGAAGCAAACAAAGTAGCGGATCACCTGGCGAATACTGGAGTTGATACCAAGTCAGAACTCATACATTGGCAAGCCCATCTCTCTAGCGATACAGATCTCTCAAGGTGATGTAGAGACCTTGCGAATAGAGACTCCTCAGCCCCGGATGGGGTGACACGCAGCGACGCCTTTCCACATGGCTCAGCATCAAGCCACAACTTAAATTTTGTAGGCCGCTCCCCATCCCTGCAACATTTATGATGGTAGTCGGCCATTACAGCCGCTATACGGAGGCGGGACTTCTCCCTCGCGTGAACGCACTAGCACAACCAACATTCAATATGACAGAGTTAATAGGAAGCCATGCGATGTCGTCATTTGGAAACTTGAAAGTTGGAGAGCCTAGACAAAGCTGGTTCATTCTCGTTTTGGACCTCCTCGTCGGTTGGGAGCTCTGGTGCAGTTTTCTCTGTATCTCCATTCACCCCTCATCCGTAATGACAAGGAAGTGAGGTAGGCCTCATCGAGGCTCATCCTGGTACACCCACAAAGAGCAGAGACAAAGAAGGCAGAACCTTGAGCGCGCTCTATCAATGCCGACTTCCATCCTCTGACAGCGAGCATGAGACGACCGCCTGGAACTCCATGCCACTATAGCCGAGCCTAGGCTAGAGCGAAGCACACACACCCTTGCAATTGAGCCTGGAAGCTGTCTGAAGGGAGGAGCTGCGAACTAGTTTCCAACCTGTTATGTCAAAGAAATGTCGTACCTGGAGGATTTCACGACCACCCTGGAAACCCAAGCCACTGTGCCTGAAACACAGGCTGGAAGCGGTCTAAAGGGAGAGCCTGCAGAAGAATTCCCAATTTGTTATGTCGAAGAGATACCGTGGACGAGTGACTACAGCCCCACCCGCCATGCTGAGAAGGCAATGAGCGAGGATGAGGCTCAGGACAATGCCTGCGCAGAGATGAATGTGGACGAGACTAGAGCATGGATGAATGTGGACGCGACCAGAGCAGGAATGAACATGAGCAAGGCCAGAGCAGGGATGAACATGGAAGTGGGGAATGAAACCTTCGACGAGGCAGTAGACAATGATTTGCATGGTCCACTCCTCTGTGCAGAGTATCTGGCTCTGGTGTTCGAACTCCGAGGCCACATGGCAGACCAGGAGCACAGAGCCCTTCTCATGGGACAACATCTGGACCTGCTCCTTGATGCGTACTCCAATGCTCCAGCAAAGTAAAAATGTCCAATGTGCGCGCAGCCGTTTGCCATCTCGGCCAGATCCACGTGTCAGAAAGGCAATGACGACAGGTCACCGGGTATCTGAGTTCTCCTATGCTAGTTTGTTTTTTTCATCATGTTGTTGCTCAATGTTAACCTGAACTATGGCGATCTGTCCTGTTTTCCTTCGGACAAGACAGAGGGAAAAACAATTTTTAGCTTATCTTCCTAGACTTATTTCACCCCAAACTATGCTGGTTTTCGGTAAAACGACAACATTTTTGGTGGCTCAGAACGCCAATATCTCTCTGTATTTTTGTCAATGTTTCTCTATTAACTTAATATAGAAATAAATTAATTATAATTAATAAAAAATATTTCTGTATTTGTCAAAACCTACAATGATTCTTGAAGAGAGAAATTGATCTCCATTTATGATACATAATAACAAAAAATAAATTTACAATTATTAAATTATTAAATGTTATTTATTTTTTTAAATAAAAATAAAAAATATTTATTATTAAAAAATATTATAATACTCATTAAATATAATATAGGTAGTTAAAAAAAATAATTATTACTCTTTCCACCCACTGAAATTAAATTCTTATAAATTACATATTATACCTTTAAATGAGTATATAAGAAAATAATATCTAATGCTTTACAATATTTTAGTACTTTGTAATGCATAGACCTAAATACGGAATACCTACACAACTATACTCAAGTGTTGATAATAAATTCTCCTTCACATTTGTCATGCTGCAGGAGTTATGGTTTGCCTGCATGTATTAGCCGCTTCAAGTGTTAGGCATTCAAGGCAGGGTCTCGAGACTTAAATTTAAACGTTTTACTTTTTATTTTTGGTTTTTTTTTTTTATATTAATTTTTTTTTTATTTTATCTAAAATTTAGTGAAAAATAGACTTTGAATCTACAAATTTGAATGACTGACTAAGTGTATAATCGGAATAGTCCCATATGTTTAAGTAATCCAAATTTACGTAGCTGGATTTCTCTATAAAAATATAAAAAAATCTTAAAAAAATTAGAACTTTTAACCAACGTCCTATTATTATGTATTATAACATATAATTTCTGCAACATACTCCAACAAATTAAAAAAAAGCGCAACTGTAAAGAATATACTATCTCTTAGGTATGATCAGTAAAATAGCACAGAACGGGGAAGATGGCAATACCTGGACCCATAAAAATAGTTGTGGTCCTCGTCCAGGAGAATCGATCGTTCGACCACATGCTGGGATGGATGAAGTAGCTTAATCCAGAGATAAACTGCGTAATAGGGGAGGAATGGAACCCCATCTCCACAGCAGAGTGTCTTAACAATTGTCAATTTACTATAAAAAAAAATCGAGATCATTATTAAAGGGGAAAGATATAAATAAGTTATCTATATCATTTTGTTTTTCATCTTTAACTATATTTTTACTAATTTATTTTCATTTAAAAAAATCAAAATTACTATTAAAATGAAATTACACATATGTTATCATACATAATTATATGTATATCATTTTGTATTAATCTGATGGGAGTACACTTTGTATTAATGATATGTGAAAAGAATAAATGCAATAATAATAAAATAAATGGATAATAATAATTACTATTAAAATGAAATAGTAATTATTATTATTTGGTGTGAGGCCGTGACCTTAAAAATATATTATTATTATTATTATTATTATTATAATGAGAGAACACATGTCATTTTTATTTTTATTTTTAATTTTTGAAATAAAAGGTACTAGGTACTTATAATCAAGTTTATTGAAATGCAATAATAATGAAATAAATGGATAGTAATAATGAGAGAACACATAACATTTTTTACATTTTTTTCTTAATGTTTTATATAAAAGGTACTAGGTACTTATAACCAAGTATATTGATTATGTAATTAATTTCAAATATTGAAATACTTGAAGGCAACAATAAGACTTGGAATATATCAACCAATCAGAAATGAGAAAAACAAATATTTTTATTATATAAAAATATATATATTTGTTTTATTAAGTTAAACATTACATTACACATATAAATTTAAAATTCAAGGTAAATTAATGTCAAATCAATAGCAAACTCATTATTATAGTTGACAAAAACTAATAAAACATAAATTGAAATGTTCTATTAAATTAAAAACATAATTTGTTTTCCTCTTTAAATGAAACAATGACATGTTTATAAAACAAAATATAAAAAAAATGATATTTAAATTGAAGCAATGACATGTTTATAAAACAATTTAGTCTTAAAAAAATCAATATATTATAAATGTACCCATTTAACCATGCTTAAACTAATTTTAACTATTTTTTTAATTAAAATAGATATACTAGTTTTTTTTTTCTTTTCCAAATTTAATAATTAATAAAACACTAAATTTTTTTACAAAGAATTTGAAATATATATATATATATATATATATATATAATTGGGGAATCGACAATTGCCCACAAGAATCGCTTACGAGTAAATTCGGGTGAGAATCAAACATAAAACTTCATTTTACAAATTTACACTTGCCAATCCATCTACACCCGTACAGACAAATTGAACATAATATATTAATAATATTGTATAATTTTATATATTTATTAGTTAATATTTTATTTTCCAAGTAAATCAATATTATCTAGAACTTATTATAGTAAAATACATGTATTGTTATGGATATCTTGAATATACATAAAAGTACATGCCTCTTTTGTTTAAACATATATTTAATGGAACATTAACTAAATTTTTATACATATTAATACCATTTTAAATTTTATGGATATTCTTAACATATCAACATATCATAGTTGATATAGAAAGCCTAACCGTTTAGGTAGGGGGAGATCATTTATATCTCATAAATTTTCATTATAGTATAATTTTAATTATCCACTTTCTTAAATCTTTAATAATTTATATTGATTACATTGATATAGTATAGGATTGAGATAACATAAGTTTGATGGACCCTTTCATACTTTATAAAAAATTGTTTGATTTTCTTTACATATAAATGTTTATAATTTTATTATTTATATAATGTATTTGGACTCAATCTTTCAAGTGTTTATCACATGGTTATTGATATAATATAGTATTGAGATAACATAAGTTTGATGGACCCTTTCATATTTTATAATAATTTATTTGATTTCTTTTACATATAAATGTTTATAATTTTATTATTTATATAATGTATTTAGACTCATTCTTTCAAGTGTTTATCACAGGGTTATATGCTCAAATTGAGATCGGGTTATAATCGAAATTGATTGGAAAATCAAGTTGAAGAATTGGTTGGTTGGGGATCGAACCAACTTACTAGTCTGGGTCAAGCCCTCTCAAAGTAAACTAGTCAGCACTCAATCCAGCCAGTCATGGTAAGCGTAGATGAGACCTATTGAAACTTATCTAGAGTATTTGGTTCGCCCAGTCCCGGTAAGATTGGATGAGACCTATTGCAACATATCTAGAGTATAGACTTCCTTTTCATCAAAACTGTTATTTAGACTCAATAGAGATTTATAATTTATTTTCTTAGTAATATGCATGATGGTTATGAGAACCATCCACTCGAGAGACTTGTTTGAAGTGGGTAGAAGCAAAGGAAAACACAAAAAATAAGAGACAAACATATTTTTATTGCTCGATGTCAAAACGATTACAACTTCCTCGTATTTATAGAGGTCTTGGAAGGATTTCGAGAATCCAAAGAGTTCTCAAAGTGGAAAATATCTGGAAGCGTCGGTGGATACGTCAGTGGAGGAACAGTCTGGAAGTTGGTGGAAGTTTCGGTGGTTGGTAGAAATTAATTCTTCCAACACTCCGCCCTAATTTCTACTACTAATTACATCAATATTTATAATGCCCAATGCTTCTCTCAAATACTCAAATTGGTCATGTGCTAAAGCCTTTGTAAATATGTCTGCAAGTTGCTCCGTTGATCTGCAATGTTGTAGGATGAGTTCTCCATTGTTGACAAGTTCTCAAATGAAGTGATATCTAGTGTCAATATGTTTTTTCCTCTTGTGAAAAACACGATTCTTTGATAGTGCAATGGTGGACTTGTTGTCACAATAGATTTTAGTAGGCTCCTCTTTATTATGCACTAGACCCTTCAATATTCTTCACATCCAAACTACTTGACATGTTGTTGATGTGTCTGTTACATACTCTGCTTCTGCGGATGAGAATGTCACTATTGGTTATTTCTTTGATTCTCATGCCACAACTCTTGTTCCAAGATGAAATGCATATCCAAATGTGCTCTTTCTGTCATCAATACTCCCTGCAAAATCTCTATATGTGTATCCAACTAACTACAAATTATTTGAAGTAGAATACAATATACCATTATTCATAGTTCCTGCAATGTATCTTAATAACCATTTTCCTACTTGCCAATGTGAATTCTTTGGTGTGTCCATGAATCTAGAAATCAAACTGACTCCATACATTATATCTGGCCTAGTCGTTGTGAGATACATCAAACTTCCAACCAATTTTCTGAATATAGTTGAATCAAAATCCATCTCATTCTGTTCTCTACTTAGTCTTGTGCCAATTGTCACAGGTGTAGAAAATGGACTACAATTTATCATTCTAAACCTTTTTAAAACATCTTTTGCATATTTACTTTGACAAATGAAAATTCCCTTATCACTTTGTGTGACTTCAATGCCAAGAAAATATTTAATTGACCCCAAGTCTGTCATCTCAAATTCCTTATTCATTGTTGATTTAAACATATCAAAAGAGAGATTACCTATAAAGATAAAATCATCAACATATAGGAAAACAATCAATATATGGCCTTGTTCATTGAATTTGGTGTATAATGTAGGCTCACTAGTGCTTCTCATGAATTCATTTTTTATCATGTATGAATCTATCCTGCTATACCACATTCTTGGTGCTTGCTTCAATCCATAAAGTGCCTTCTTCAACCTATAAACCTTGTCTTCTTGTCCTTTTACTTGATATCCTGGTGGTTTCTGCACATAGACTTCTTCTTCTAAATATCCATTCAAGAAGGCTGATCTGACATCCATTTGATAAAATTTCAATTGTGTTGAGCTGCAATAGCTAGTACCATCCTAATTGTGTCAAGTCTTGCTATGGGTGCAAATGTTTCATTGGAATGAACTCCATATACTTGTGAAAATCCTTTAGCTACTAATCTTTCCTTATATTTGTCAACTTCTCCATTTGCCTTATATTTAGTTTTATAAACCCATTTCACATATATGCATTCTTTCTCCTTAGGTAAATCAACTACATCCCATGTATCATTTTTTTTAATAGATTCCATTTCATCATTCATTGCATTAATCCAATGTTCTTCCTTAATTACATCCTCAAAATATATAGGATCTTGAGTAAATAGAGAAAAATTAGACTGCAAATCTATCCTATCTCCTTGATCATATATTTCTTGCAAGCTTCTAGTGTTTTTGCCTCTTAATCTTGGTCTTCATGATTCAAGTGTAGGATTTGAGTCATAACTTATTTGTGTACTTGATGTTTCTCCTTGCTCAACTTGCCTTTGTGAGTTTTCTTCTTGTGGAATTCTTGATGGTGTTCCTCCTTCCTCATTAGATTGTTCTCCTTGACCTTTTAATCTTTCTTCTTCATATAGTATTGGTGTACTTGTAATTGGCTTGTCTATATTTCCATCCCATGATTTTTCCTCTTTGAATACAACATCTCTACTTACAATGAATTTCTTGGTTATAGGATTAAACAACTTATATGCCTTAGATTGTTCATCATAAGCAACAAAAATGCATTTTTCACTTTTATCATCCAATTTACTCCTTGTTTGTTTAGGCACATGTGCATATGAAATGAAACCAAATACATTAAAATGAGAAACACTATGATGATTACCACTCCATGCTTGTTGAGGAATCACGTCCCTCACAATCTTTGTTGGACTCAAGTTCAATATATAAACTGCACAAGCTACTGCTTCAACCTAATATTCATTAGATATATTCTTTCCTTTCAACATGCTTCTTTCCATATCCGTTATTGTACTATTCTTCGATTCTGCAACACCATTATTTTGAGGTGTATAGCTTGTCGTGAACTACTTCTTTATTCCATAATACATGCAATGCTCCAAAAACTCATTTGACTTGTATTCTCCTCCTCTATCTAATATCAATATCTTAATGGATAGACCACTTTGTTTCTCAACCAATGCCTTGAATTCCTTAAACTTGTCAAATGTTTTAGATTTGTGTTTGAGGAAATAACCCATGTTTTTCTATTATAATCATCAATGAATGTTAGAAAATATATGCTCCCCCCAATGATGGTGTTTGCATTGGACCACATAAATTTGTATGCACAAATTCTAAAGGTGCCCAAGCTCTATATGGCATTTATTTTGGAGAACTTTTCCTATGTTGCTTGCCCAAAATACAACTTTCACATGAACTTATTGGTGCATGAATAGGTGGTAAACCTCTTACCATTTCATTTCTTTGCAACAAACACAATCTTTTGAATTTTAGATGGCCATACCTCAAGTGCCATACCCATGCTTGATCTTGACTTGATGCCTTGAAACTTGGTCCAATTTTGTCCATCATTTTACTTTTCATGTGAAGTGGGAACATTCTGTTATTTGTCATTTTAATCTTTGCAATCACCATTTTACTAGGAGGAATATCAAATATAGTGCATACATTATTCTCAAAAGCAACTCTATAACCTTTTTGAGTAAGTTGTCCCACACTTATGAGATTATGCTTCAAACCAGGTACAAAATAAACATCAAGAATAGTTTTCTTTCCAGTCTTTGTTCTTACATTAATTGCACCTTTTCCCATGACTTCTACAATGTTATCATTACCCAATTTAATTTGTGATCTAACTGATGTATCCAAATCCTCAAACAACTCTTCATTTCCAGTCATATGGTTACTACAACCACTATCAAGAAACCATATGTTACTTTAATTTTCTTGAGCTACATGACATGTAATAAACAATGTCTCAGAACTACTGCCAAAGAAATTTGCATTCTGCTTTCTCATATCTGCTTGTTTCTTTTGGCATCCATTTTCAAAGTGACCATACTTCTTGTAGTAATAACATTGAATCTTTGATTTGCCATACTTTTGTGATGCCTAATTGTTATTGCTTTCCCTTGAGCTGAAATTTTGATTTCTCCTTCCTCCTTCCTCCTGGGTCTTGATTCTTTCTTTCTTCTCTTTGAAAATTATTTCTTCCTCTTCCTCTTCCTTTGAATCCTGGATTTCCTCTTCCTCTGCCTCTACCAAATGTCATTTTTGTTTTGAATGCATGCTTCAGTGAGGTATTTTCATTCATGTTCAACCTATATTCATAATTTTTCAAGGAGCCAACCAACTCATCCATAGAATATGTAGTCAAATATTTAGATTCTTCAATTACCACAACAATTACATCAAATTTTCTAGGAAAACTTCTTAAAAACATTCTACAACCTTATGATCTGCTAGCTCATCACCATTTTGTATTATTTGATTAACAAAATCTGTAACATGATATGTAAATTGATCTATTGAATCAAAATATTTCATTTACAAGTTTTCAAATTCTCTTCTAAGTGCTTGGAGTTTGGAAATTTTTACCTTACTAGTGCCTTGATATGTTTTCTATAGAATGTCCCATGCTTGCTTGGCTATAGTGGTTGGTTTAATCCTTCCAACAACTGAATCATCCAATGTTTGTCCAATTATCTGCAAAGCCCTTTTATTATTTTGCCTATTTTCATCAAGCTTTTGCTTTTCATCAACACTCAAAATAGACTCATCTTGTGGTTCAATATAACCAATCATTACTATATATGATATCTCATATGAATCAAATGCTAATTTCATTCTAAATGCCCAATTATCATAATTTTTCCCAAAAAATGTTGGAATCATAAGTTGTTGATACATGCCTTATGCCATTCTTAAAAAAATCAATCCCTAAAGACAATCCTTTCGACAAAAAAAAACCCAGCAAAATAGTCAAAAGATTATAGTAATCATAGAGATAGCCAGAAATTGTCACCAGTTTACAAAGAACATCATGGTTTCATTGCCTTGGCTCAGCCATATTTTCGCTACAATCTTCACCACAGTCGCGTCCTCTCACTGCTAGTAGGGACTAATTAATGAGAAATGAGACTAGACTAGGGTCTTCGTAATCTTGTGATCCAGTTCTAAATTACACCTCCTCTCGTGGCTCCTTAGAGGCGGCTCTTCTCTTAGCTTCGACTGGGTAGCTGGGCCCTCTTAATGACGATTGGGAACTAGTGGAATCTTCGAGGATTGTGGTTTTCTTCTAAAATTCTCACTGGAAATGGTCTCGCATTCCCTTCTCTATTGGCAAACACATGAGCAATAACCACATCAATGTTGCTGGACTTAGCCACTCTTCCAACTTGGAACACCTTCACACAGAATGAAAGCCGATATTCACGCTGGGCAACTTGCTTCTTCTCTCACGACACTGTTACAGCTCTCATGGCCGTCACGACTCTCTTGGCTCTCATGGATAACCTCGCTCTGATACCACGGTGAAGTGGGAAGAAGCAAAGGAAAAAACAGAAAATAAGAGACAAAAAAAATTGTATTGCTCGATGTCAAAACGATTACAACTGCCTCATATTTATAGAGGTCTTGGAGAGATTTCAAGAATCCAAAGAGTTCTCAGAGTGGGAAATATCTAGAAGTGTCGTTTGATATGTTGGTGGAGGAACAATCTAGAAGTTGGTGGAAGTTTCGGTTGTTGGTAAAAATTAATTCTTCCAACATCATTCACATTTAATGTTTCCTGAATTTTTCACCACACTTGAATTGGTTTTGGTTTTGTCCTGACCAAATTCGAATTGTTTTTTTTCCATAAACCAGACCAACGCACTGCATATTTTTTGGCCTATGAAACTACAAAGAAATTGAAAAGAAGAAATGTGCCTTCTTTCAAACCCTGCTTCTAGCTTAACTTATGGACAATTTTCTATAAGAATCCACTCCGAATCAATTTTAGAATTTTATGCAATGTTTATACGACTGTTTTCACCCGGTTGCAATATAGTTCCACTTTTTATAAATTTTATATGCATATTGATTGGGGCCACAAGTATAGATGATAGGCATGGATCTATAGTTTCGTTTAAGAGTTGTGACCAGAAGGAAATAGGTTTCTCTCTCGTAGCTATGGCTTAGTTCAAGGGTTGTGACCGAAACTGGCTAATGAAATTGGTTCTAGATTACTACGGAGGAGCGAACGAAGGGGTACTCGCATACAAAATTGGATTGGGAAGAAAATGATTGGTAAGATGTAATAAGAATGAGTCATAATGAATATTAAAAATAATTCAAACTCTCAATCAGGATTCTAACCTAATAAAGAAGGTTTATGTTCCAGTTTTCTCTTAAAATCAGTTCTTAACCCATTACAGAGTAGAGATATAATTAGGAAATTGAGGGAACCTAGATATAACATATTTCGTTGTGTTGCAATGCACTCTTCATATATTTCCATATTCCAGCATACAAAGATAGAAACCTTTTCATATAACTTATTTTACAATTCAGACCTATTGGAAATAGTAATTACAAGTCCGATTTGTTAGTCGGTCAGTCTGCAAATACAAATTTGCAAGTTTACACAAACTTAGTTTTGTCAATCGGCAAGTAGAGATATTATTAAATGAAGTCGATCTTAATCTTTCTCGAGTCCAGTTAAGTAGATAAAAGTTAGTCAAATTTATTTGTGACTTAAATGCTAAGTCGGTTAGCTTCTGTAAGAAGTCTCAGTTTCATCTATATATATCCGAGTCTGTAGGAAGTTGATAGGTAGAGAGCGATAGATACAAAGAAGAGAAGCAACAATGATAGTTGAAGGTAGTTGAAGAAGTCTGAGAGCTTAAGCTCTGTGTGTGTGTGTATTCTATAAAGTTGCAGGAGTTTTTTCAAAATTCATTGGAGTATAAGCTCATCACACTTATTGTATTTTGTATTAGCGCACAACATCGAAGTTATTAATAACAAGCATTTTGTGTGTTGACAATTTTTTTTTGTATTTCTTGGTTTATATGTTAAGTATAGCACTGTGTTGTTTCTGTGTCAAGAAATTGTTTTATTAAGTGTTTTACACAACACGCACTATATTGAGAATTTTTTCCACTAAGTTGTAACTCCTGAGAGTTCATTCACGAAATTTTTTGGCGCACAATATTTGTAACTGCGCTGCACAAAGTTGTCTACGCGTTGTAGATCCGAGATTTGGTATCAGAGCAAGTTGATCAAAGTAGGTTGATTAGAAAAAGGTTATCAAAGTAAGTTTCAAGAGAAATAACTCTGTTGTAAGTTGAAATATGGCTTCTACTTCAAATTTGCAACCTCCCACTTTTATAGGAAAAAATTATGAGTTATGATCCTTGACCATGAAGGCGTTATTTCGGGGTCAATATGTATGGAAAATGGTCTAGAATGGCTCTGTGGAACTAGCACATCAGGCAATGTACAATGCTTTCACACAAGATGAGAAGGATGCTTTGAAAGATCAAAGGAAGAGGGATGGAAAGATGATCTTTTACATACATCAAGCCATACATGATAGCATATTCCCAAGATTTTCATCAAAAAATCAAGCCAAGGAGGCATGGAACATATTACAAACTTCTTATCAAGGTATGGACAAAGTCAAGACTTCAAAACTACAAATTATTAGAGGAGATTTTGAAACTCTATCAATTAAAGACACGGATTTAGTAGATTCATTTTATACCCATGTTATTGGCCCGATAAATTATATTAAGTCTCATGGAGAAACCATAGAGGATAGAAAATTTGTTGATAAGGTACTTAGGAGCCTTCCTCGTAAATTTGGTACCCTTGTTGTGACTCTGGAAGAGAACAAATACCTAAGTCATTTTTGTCTAGATGAACTGCAATCTTCCCTCATTAATCATGGACACATATTAAATAGGTCAAATATGTGATTAGAGAATGCATTTTCCACGCAGTTATCTATAAGTCATGGAAGAGAAAGGGGGGGAGCTAACTCTATAGGCATAAGAAGAAGTTCTACTAGAGGTGGACACAATAGCATTCCTGCAAATACTGGTGGAAGAGGCCAAAACCCAAATACCAGTTAGCCAAGTGGTCAGAGAACTGGTAAATCAAAGATTTATTGTCATTACTGTAAAAAGTATGGACATTATTCATGAGAATGCAAAAAGAGACAGTATAATTAAAACAAGCAATTACAAGATCAGTCACAGAACGCAAATAGTCCCTCCAGCCCTATGTTTATGGTGCACGCTGAAAGAATTCCTATAATCTCACCGGTTAAATGCAATGTTGCTCAAAAAATTCCATTTGACATATGGTATCTAGATTCAAGATGCAGTATCCACATGAAATGAAACTTAAAGTGTTTTTCTAGTTTGGATAAGTCAGTCCAAACTAAAGTTACAATTGAAACATATATCCAAGTCACTGTCTTAGGAAAATGTGGTATTAACATTTTAACTAAACAAGGAGAAAAAAAAGTTATGGTTGATGTATATTATGTTTCTAGTATGAAGCATAATTTGATGAGCACGGGATAGTTGTTACAGAAAGGATACAAAATCTACATGGAAGATAATCACTGTGTGATTATGGAAAGATATCCAAGCATTCATCTTGTTGCAAGATTTCAAATGAAAAGCAACATAATATTCACATTCACATTGAAGCCAACCAAGAAGAAAAATACAGCGCTAGTTGTTGGTAAACAAAAATATGAGAAGTTAGACACTGCACTTATAGCAGAAAGTGCGTCCAGTTCCAATCAAGAAAATAATGTGTGAAGTATCAAGAAAGAAGAAAATGACGCAAAGATTCAAGAAACATTCCAATCTGAAGTGCAGGATGATTCCTCGCTATGGCATTTTAGATTTGGTCACTTGAACTTTGGAGGTCTGAAGTTGCTACACACAAAGGATATGGTAAAAGGTTTTCCATTAATTGAAAAAATAGAAAGAATATGTGAAGACTGTATTTTTGGAAAGTAGCATAGAGAATCATTTCCAGTTGGAAAGTCATATAGAGAAAAAGTTCCACTGGAAATAGTACATTCACATAAAAACTCCATCTATAGGAGACAATACTTATTTTTTGACATTTATTAATGATTTCTCAAGAAAAACATGGATTTATTTCCTAAAACACAAATCTGACGCATTGAGTTGTTTTCAGTAGTTTAAATCACTTGTGGACAAGCAGAGTGGTTATTACATCAAGTGTGTAAGAACTGACGGAGGAGGATTGATCCAGAGGATCAAATTTTTCTCAAAATTCAAAGTTCTCGGAATCGCTTCAAATCGAACGGGTGCGTAGGCATCGTTTTCACGAACCCAATGCAACTCGTTTGGGTTCAAACGGACATCGCATGAGAGAGATATCGCGTTCTGTTCAAATCGTCAAACATGCAAAAAAAAATGTGATGACTGTACAGTCTATACGGATGCTGACATGGCAGAGTCATACGACATGTGGCAGGGCTAAGTTGGCAGGGCCATACAACACGTGGCAGGTGTTGGTTGGCAGTTGGACGACGAATCATTTCTTGACACATGGCTTTTTTGTGGCGAATGGAATGGCGACACGTGGCCCAATCAATGGCTGCCACGTGTCACCCAGACATTGGTTAAAACTTGTGTAGTCGACAGGAATCGACCCCATGACCTCTGGGCAGGGGTATGGCCTTGGGAAGGGCCACCCAACCAGCGTGCCACTGTAGTGGTTCTTACCACTATATAGTTTTGTTATTATTTGAATTGCAATATGTTTTGGTTTGGGTGCGGACAGGGCTGGGGCTAAGCCCCAGCCCCCGTCCATATATGTATACCATATGACTACCCGCATGCATAGTTCAAATAGAGCCATAACACATACGACCAATGGTCAATACATTGCACGGGAGTTTTATTACCAACGGTTATAAAACCACACCGACACTTGTCGCTCTATTATTTGACTTGGGACTTGGCCCTCTTTTGTATGTGCACACGGTCGTATGGTAGGCCGCATGCCCAATGGCTTGGCGGTTAGGGGCTAGGCGTGCCCTAGTCATCCTACATTTCGCACAGTTATGAATGTGTGCGCCCGATGCTAGGTTTTAGCATGGAATTGAGCGTGGGTGCTAGGTTGGACACACAGAGGTGCAAATTGTCGATCTAGAGACAACAAGTTTGAAGGGGAACTTCCAGGAAGCCTATCTTCTTCAATTTTTGGCCAAATTAGGTGCCGAAAAAGCCCAGCTAGGGATTTTTGGATGTTCTAAAGCCATTGGAGCCATGTATTTGGAATTTTGAGCATTGTAAAGGACATATTTTATCACTTTGAGCAAATAATACAAAAGATCCATTGGAAACTGGACCAAGAGATGTAGCCCAAGAGAGGGGTGAACTCCTTTATCATTTGTTGTGTTATGTGTTTTCTGTTCACTGTTATTTGCTGCTTATTATTTGCATTTTGAATGTGTATTTCTATAAAATTTTGTGTTTGCAAATTGATCCATTTGCATAAGAAAACTTGAATTAAAACTTGCAAATATTTTCAAGAATACAAGTCTTAATCATTTTCAGATCAAGTTGGTATCAGAGCTTAGGTTTTTGAAGGCTTGATTATTTGCAAGTGTTTTGTTTTCTGATGCTCACAAGGTTGAAACTCACAAGAGGAGAAGGTCAACTTGTAGAGCCAAGTTCTCATCCTTCAAGAAGAAAAATTATATCATCACCTCAAGCTTCAAGGAGGCATTCACCAAGTATGGCTCATGGAGAGAGTCATGAACATATTCCTATAGAAGATGAAGATCTCAGAAAGGATTTCATGGAAATGAGAGAAATGATGAAAGTCTTGATGGAAGAAAGGAATACAAGGTTGCAAGGTGAAGGCTCCAACCCTTCAAAGCACAAGGGAGACAGTGGTGATAAAACTCCAAATGGAAATGGAGGGAATG
>JASDQU010096522.1:0-20260 GCA_032191745.1 Picea mariana | reverse complement strand
AGAAGTCACTTGGAGTTTGGATACCTAGATCTCGGTGGAAATATCCCCGAATCCATACGAAAGCTTAAATCCCTTCACTACATTTCCTTGAATTCAAACAATTTAACCGGACGAATTCCACTTAACATAAGTCAATTAAAGAATGTTTGTTATTTATATTTGAATAATAATAATAATATATCTGGACAAATACCACATGGATATTTATATTTGAATAATAATAATATAACATGACAAATCCCACACATAACATAGGTAAATTAAGGAATCAAACTTGAATAATAATAATATAAAATATCGGAGATAGGTCAATTAAAAATCTTATTTATTTATATTTGAATAATATAACATGAGAAATCTCACATTGAATAATAATAATATTTTTTGATAATATAGTTGATAGTGTTAGTGGTTTGGTTTCTCTAACATAACATAATATAACATGAATTATTTATTTATATTTGAATAATATAACATGAGAAATCTCACATTGAATAATAATAATATTTTTTGATAATATAGTTGATAGTGTTAGTGGTTTGGTTTCTCTAGAATTAATGGATATGTTCTATAACTTATTTAGTAGTTCTTTGGAGAGTTTCCCACTCTTCTTTTTAAGTACTTTGTTTCTCATTCTAATCATTTTTATGTTATATTTTTATTATTTTTTATTAATTGTATTTAGTTTTAATTATTGGATTTAAGTGAAAATAGATTGATAGGGGAGTTTTCTATGTATTTTACAAATTTTTCTGAGCTGGAAGTCCGAAGTATGGCATATAATAATCTCCATGGTTATATTTCTCAATGGATAACAAGTCTTACCAACTTGCAAGTGTTGGATTTATCCAACAATAAATTCAGTGGAAGAATATCATCTAATCTTGAGTGCCTTGAAAGATTTAAAGTCAATAAATCTTTTGCCGATATATATATGATGATAGTACATTTTATTATGAACTAAGGATCAGGATCGACATGAAACAAAGTGTGTATAATTTTCCATATGTGCTATAGACAAATACAATACTTGATTTGTCGAGCAATAATTTTATGGGAGAAATCCATGCAAGCATGGGTAGTCTAAGTGTCTTGTGATTGTTGAATTTATCTAGGAATGAATTGGACAGATAAATACCTTTGTCTCTTGGTAACATATCTGCTTTGGAGCAATTGGACTTAGCCCAAAATAATTTAAGTGGTTGTATTCCTCAAGAGCTCTCTCGATTATCTTGGTTGACATCTCTCAATGTTTCATCTAACAATCTTTGTGGGCCAATCCCAATAGGTAGGCAATTCAACACATTCAATGAAGCTTCGTTTCAAAGGAAAAAGTCCTTATGTGAGTATCCTTTGTAACCATGCAAGCATGAAAAGTAAAGTCTAATGAGAGTTGATAATAGTGTGAGCAATGTTAAAGAAAACCAATTGAGGCATGTGGATGAAAATATGTCATTGACAACATTGAAGATAAGAATGGGTATAGGATTCAGAGTAGTTGTTGCAATGTTCATTACATGGGAGAAAGCTAGAAGTTGGGTGGTGCCCTTTAATACAAGCCCATTTTATAGAGTGTACCAATTTCCTAAATAAGAGACACCTAAATTTCTATGCATTACTTCATAAAATAAATTTGTTTTGAATTATTGTATTTATTCCCAAAATAAAAAAATTTGTTATAATTCATAATTATGTTGTATTTAAAATAAAATTGAATATATATACATTTACTTTTATTCTAAATTATTATATTTTGTTAAAAAAAAAAATTGACAAACATAGATGTATACACTATTTACAAATTAATACCTTATAATTTCAAATGTCATTTAACAATACCTATATATTTGTACACTTAAGATTGCTTGAAATGTATACAACCTTTTAATATCAATATAAATTCATAATTTTTTTTTTATTAATGTTTATTTATTAATTTAAGGAATATAGTTTTTAATAATAAATTAAGCTTGTATTACTTTTAATAAAAAATATCACTTTTCCCCCAAAAAAAATTAAATATTTGTTTTAAAATAAATTAAAATTTTTGTTTAAATAAAAATTATTTTGATTAAAAGGTATATATGTGTTTTTACAACCACAATTTTATAAAGTAAATAAAATATCATAAATTGTTTACTTAGATCATGGAGAATGTTCAAAGAAAAAGATTTTGTGATCCATAATTCAGAAATGTTTTATTTAGCATTGATAATTTTTGCTTCCCAATATTCTGAGCAAACAAATATTAATTTTTCTTTCAAACAAGTTTTAGGAAGTTCAATGAAAGGTTGATTTTTCAATTTCAAGCAACTCATTTGATTGCTTTTGTAATTAAGATATCATATTCAAATCCTCACAACCAAGAATAAAGTATGTTAAGATGATTTTAAATAGTGACATTGATGGTATGATTTATTAGCATCTAGTTTAAAATAAAAAATTATCTTATCAATTATTAATGCATAGGTTTTTGAGTAATATTAATTGAAATATGAGACTTCCTTGTTTATGGATAAGGGATATTCTATCCACAACATTTTCACCGATCAATATAAGAAGGTGTACATACTCTACTCTCTAAATTCAAACACAACCTAAAAATCACACATATTTTTAACAATTAAACCAATTCTTGATGAGTGAAAATGTAGGTTTGAATAATGCCAAAAGAATGAAGAAAAAAGTGGATGAAAAAAAAAGTAAAACTAAAAGCAAGTAAAGGAAAAGAGAGAATGAACAAAGCGAAAGAAGAACTGAGCAAAGGTAAAGAAAAGGTGAAGAAAAAAGCAAGTTAATAAAATATTTGCATAAAAAATTAATAAAGAAGCACAGAGCAAAGTTAATGAAAAATTGAAGAAAAAAACAAGTTAATAAAACATTCACATAAAAAAATTAATAAAAGAAACAACCATCCTAGAACATGTTAATGGATAGTTAATTGTGCTTTCTTGAAATTTAAGTTGTAGTTTAAACGTTCTATGAAATAAATGTTTTTCAATGATTTTTTCTGGGAACATTTGTCCGAAATCCGACAAGAAATTGTTAGATCCATAGATTTGAGTGATTATTTCTGTATAATCTTAGTGCCCTACGGTTTTTCATTATGCTGAATCCATTTCTACATTCAAAACTAGATTTTAAACGACAAAAAATAGTGATTTCATGCACATTTATGTCACTGGATTCCGGCGAAAAAAACCATTTCATAGAATAGTTAAACAATACAACACTAATCATTGTTGTAACTGTAGCTAAGATTCAAAAATAGAGTTGTAAAAATAGAGATGTAAAAATGTGGCTTATTTAAGGAATTAAAAAAAAAATTACCATTCAAAGGACTCTTAACTACACACTTAAGTTGAGGGCAATCAAAATTTTAAGATACCTTGAACCAATAAATTGAATTCCAAAAAACGTTAATAACGTTCTAAAAATTACGTTATTATATTTCAATGGGATTCTTATATTTTGTGTTTAATTGTTATTAAAAATATGTATAAAATTTTATAATTTGATGAAGTTTTGGTTTTTAAAAAATGAAGTTTAATAATTAAAAAAAAATAAAAATTGTTATAATTATGAAAACATTATTTGTTTTATTATTAAAAATTAAAGAGGTTAATCAATAAAAATATTTAGGCATTGTTATTTGTTTGAACAATGATGACAACATTCTAAGCAATGTTACAGAGGATGAAGTGTTTTCTATAAAAGACATTAAGTTTTGGGTTAAGCAGCTTGCAAAAAGAAAAGTTAAGGACATTTAAGGTTACCAAGCTGAAATATTAAAAATTGGAGTTATTCTCATCCCTCACATACATAAGCTCTTCAATTTAGCTATCAAACAAGGCTTCCCAAAACTTTGGACTCAAAACCTCATTGTACCTATTTTTAAAAGTGAGGATAAACAAAATCCCTCTAATTATAAGACCATTATGATCAACCCCATTTTAACTAAGATATACGGAAGTATTTTGGAAAAGAAGATCGATACATGGTCAGAAAGCTATGGAAAGAGAGCTAAAGGCTAGGCCGAGTTTAGAGGATACCATTCAACTGTGGACCACCTTTTTACACTTATGATCATTATAGAGGAGTCTCCAATGTTAAAAGCAATCTCCTTTGTTATTTCGTTGATTTTAGAAAAGCTTTTGACACAGTGCCCATGACTAACCTTTGCAATATGTTAGAAGAGCTTAAAGTCCCTTTCGAGTTAAGAGTTGTTGCAGTAAGGATATATGAAAAAATTATTGCCAAGATTAAGAACACCGAAGGCTGGTAGTGTAGAATTGTGGTGAAATTTGCACAGAGAATCTACCTAACACCAATTCGTACAAAGCTTGCAAATTGAGAGAAAGAGAGAAGAGATGAGAGAAAAGAATCAAGAATTGTATTCATTGTATGAGTAAAATGATAAAATACACAAGATATACTCTACATGGATAAGTGAAGTCACCGTAGTAGTGATATAGAGAGATCTAGACACTCATTGGCATAAGCTGAAGTAATCTTCCACCTAGTCCTAGTTAATTGATCCATGCAATCATCAATTAACTGAGTCACACATGTGGAAGTGAGAGAAACATATGAAAATGTTGATGATAAAATCGAGGTTTTTATGCATAAGTGACTTCCACTAGTCTAACTGAGTGTAACTAAGTGTAACTAACTTTGAACTGAAGAGGGCAACCCTATTTTGTAGGGGAATATCTTCTAGAGAGAGTATTCTCATCTAAGGAAGTGTTCTCGACATTGGACTATCAACCTTAGGAAAATTATTACCTAGGTGGGTGTGTAATATCTCCAACACCCCCCATGAACACTACTAGGGTGTACATGATGAATGGGTCCTGAAAACCAAGGCCATGTTAGGTACCCATTGTACAATGCATCTAAGAATGAAACACTGAAAAAATGGAGGAAATATATGTAACACCCTATTTCCCCCAGTCTGTAAAAATAACTATATTGGTCAAGAACTATGGAAAACTCAAAGACGTGAATGTTTGATTTGACGGACCTTTTTATAAAAGGTCGATGAATGTAAATTATGTTATGAATATGTGTTGCATGGATGCTGGGAGGGGGATGTGCTAAAAGAGACCACGATGGCTAATGAGAGGTGGTGGAAGGGACCTGGAATGGTTGTGTTAACTTCCACCAAGCCAGTATCGTACTAGTTTTACTTGCTCAAAGACCAAAGAAACTCTCTGACCCCAGAATGGATTTCTCGTCAGATTGGTAGGTGGGGAGGCTCCTCAAGAGTTAATGAGGGGATGGGGGTGAACTACCCATCCGTAACAGCTCCAAGACCTGACCGCAGATGGGGAAATTCGTGCCACAAGCAATCTTGCAAAGAAAAGGCAAGAGAGGAAGTGTGGTAAGGGAGGAGGAGAGAACGCATGCGACAGGGATTGTGGGGAAGAATTGGAGAAACTCTAGAAACATGGGAAGTTCTGAATAGAGGAGAAGGAGAGTAACCTTCGTCCTTGACTTCCGTTGAGTTGGAAGTAGAAAATTGAACCTCAAGCATCGTGGTCTAGCTCGAGGGTGGCTAGTGGTAAATCCGTTTGGAGTCACTGAGCCTATAGTTGGGTGGAAACGAGCACCCCTCTCAGCAGTCGCGTCACACCTGGTGTTTTCTGATAAGTGTTTATATCTTGTATCTTGAATTGAATATCCTGGAACGCATGCTCATGTTTGTACACTCTTAAATGGTTTCTGTATAGAAGTGTTTGCCTAGTGTTTTGATCGGAAATAATGGATACATGCTTATACTTATATGACCATAATCAGTTTATATATAGAATGAACAAGTTCAGATTACGAGTCTGTTCCCTTGATATTTGTCCCATTTACTTGACTCACGCTATGCCCTGGTTTGATTTCCACGAAGGCACCTCCTTCCGGGAAGTTCCCTCACATTCCAGAGCCGGAGTGAGTTCCTTGAAAAGACTATTGTTTTAGTAAACCCACGAGTTTACTTCACCCCTGTCATAGAGTTCATAGCTCGGTGATTTAGAAAGGATTTTCAGTCTGGTCACCAAGCCTAGGGATAATTACCCAAGAACCCGTTGAAGTATCATGTGATCTGAGTCTGGAAACCTTGTACAAGAGAGAGTGGTTCTCTCAAGTTTTTGGCGTTTCGGCGTTTTAGCACCCGAGAAACCCAAGGGCAAGTTCCCTTGTATTTGCCAGTCGTGAAATCCTGATATGTGAAACCCCAAATCGGTTTAGCGTGAATAGGTTTTGGCGTTTCAGCGTTTCGGCACCCAAGAAACCCAAGGGCAAGTTCCCTCGTATTCGCCAGTCACGAAATCCCGAATCAGTTTAGCATGAATAGGTTTCGGTGTTTCGGCACCCGGGAAACCCAAGGGCAAGTTCCCTCGTATTCGCCAGTCGTGAAATCTCGATATGTGAAACCCCGAATTGGTTTAGCGTGAATAGGTTTCGACATTTTGGCACCTCAGAAACCCAAGGTCAAGTTCCCTCGTATTCTCCAGTCGCGAAATCCCGATATGTGAAACCCCGAATCGGTTTAGCGTGAATAGGTTTCGACGTTTTGGCACCCGGGAAACCTAAGGGCAAGTTCCCTCGTATTCGCCAGTTGCAAAATCCTGATATGTGAAACCCCGAATCGGTTTACCGTGAATAGGTTTTGGCGTTTTGGCACCCGGGAAACCCAAGGGCAAGTTCCCTCGTATTCGCCAATCGCAAAATCCCGATATGCGAAACCCCAAATCGGTTTAGCGTGAATAGGTTTCGGTGTTTCAGCACCCGAGAAACCCAAGGGAAAGACCCCTCGTCTTCGCCAGTCGTGAAACCCCGATGTGCTCTATGAATGAGCCCTAGGTCACCGGACAGGGTCTTGCGGTAGGGAGGAGGAGTCCCGAAAGAATGTAGACCGCCCATTTGTAGGGATGCGTGGCGAAGATCTAAGGCCATCGAGGTTTTGGACATCAGAGGAATAGGAGTGAAGACCTCGCCAGAAATCCAAAAAGGTAGAATGTCGGGATTTAATCTGGGCCGTTGATCAAGTTGATGATTTGGACCATAGATCCAGATGATACTAGGCTTTTGGGTTTCGAGGATTCAAAAGGGAAAGGAGGAATGCTTGCATCACGATTTCCCAAATATTGAAACCCCGAAAGCATTTAGAGGAACAACACCAGGTCATAGGACCGGTCGTATGAAAAGTGACCCAAGGGAGGAGCTAAGGATCTGTTAGACCCTTTTGGGTTTCGACATTTCGAAAGACAGAGAACAGGGGAATGCTTGCATCATGATTCCCCGAATCACGAAAGTCGGAAGCGCATTTTTGGTAAGTCCTGTGGTCATAGCCAACGATCACATGGGGGAGGATAAGGGAAGGGAGGGTATGCGCTAGGCCCCATAGAGATTCATGGATTCTGTTCCTCGAAGAAAAGACATAAAGAAAAAGAAAATCTTAGTTGTCATAGTGGGTGTGTGACAAATTGGTATCAGAGCATGGTTACAACACTTGGCCTGCTTGGGCTCATGGACGAGTTGCGCAGAAACTCCATCTGAAGTACTCTTAAAAGGAGTAACTCTCTATTCTAACCCCTCTTATCAAACACTGAAGTTAAGAATGAAAATTCCTATTGTATGTATGCATTTGAAAAATATGAATTATGCGCTGATTGTGAATGAATATAATGTTGACTAACAACAAGTGTTTTTCTTTCATAACAAGTGAATGATCAACCATGGGAAACTGCAGACACATAGAATGGTGATGCACCACGAAGTGGGGGATGTCTCCCATAATAGAGACGGAGAATATGATGAAAGGAGAGTGGTAGAAACCCCTCCAAATCTAGTTGAGACTGTGAGAAGCCTCATTGTCGAACTATAGAGATGGAAGGTTGACAATGAGAGGTTGATAAAAGGGAAAGAGAAGCAAATGAAAATTAATGTAGTCTTGTTGCAGAGCTTATATGACATACAAAAACAATTGCAACATGGACCTGACACCAGTCACGCGGACCAACGACAGATGACGCAACCGCTCTCGGCAGCAGCCGCTCCCACCAGGACCTTCTTTCTCACAGGCCCGAAGAGTCAAATACTCTTCCACTCCTCTCGGGAGTCCTCTCTACCCACATCTCTCCTTCGTGATCTCCTCTTCTCTTCTCGGGAGATCGGGTGTCGCAGTATCGCGAACCTGTGTGCACGTTATCGTGCAACTCGAAACTCCAAACCCCGAATGCCGATGGTCAACGGTCAACGCTTTCCACTCGTCGGGGATCTCCCTGTCCGGATATCGCTACCTGCGATGCCAAAAATATGACTTTCCAAACCCCAAGCCCCAAGGTGCCAATCTTCCGATACAATGCCACCTGGACTCCACTAGACCTCGTGGTCCCACACTGCCACGTCACCGTTGGGATTTCGCGAATCGGGAATCCACGATGCAAAGTTTCCTTGCTGCTGGAAACCCCGAATGTCGAACCCCGATTTCTCGGGATCGCACGCCACGTGTTTCTGCACTAATTGACGGCTCCTGTTGATTTGGTAAATTGCGACTTGTGATTTCAACGAGTCTGCACCTCCCCTCGACAAGCACCGAATGCCGATATGCGATGGCTCTTGCTTCTCTGTCTTGAAGATCTCCTCCGCTTCAAAGCTTCTCCAGTTCAAACCTTTCCTGGGTCTGTTCCCACTATATTCACCATGGAACTATCCCTCCTGAGCTTAATTTCCTCTAACTCCTTCAGAGACCTTTGCGCACGCTTCCTGTGCTTGTCCTCCAACAATTTTCAAAGTGTGGAAGTCATCCGGAACTATGTGCACTCGCAGCCATAGCAGTCCTGCTTTCCTCTTCTTAGACTAGCTGCTGAGACTTCTCTTTCGACCTACACTTCCCCTGCATGGCTCGAAAGAACCCAATTCAACTATGGGTAGATGAGAATGAGAGTCTAACTTTTGAGCCTCATCAACGCACTCTATGCGGATGAATTCGACTGCACTCTATGCAGGAATCTCCTGGCTCAAACAGAGAAACAATTGAAACTCATTCTCTTATTCACTCAGGTTGCGAATCTACCATGAAACCACATACACAACATATAAAACAAAGGCATAACAAGAAGCAAATATGCAACAGCATAATTTTAACAACACACAGAGAATAATCACCGCCATGGAATTGAATCAAAGTTCTCCTATTAATTCAATGTCTATACATGGGATTCTTCATACACTTCTCTGCTCTGCTCTGCTTCTTGCTCCTAAATGAATAATAATAATACAATGTACAAAGGAGGGTGCCTATATTCTTTTTTCCCTCTCGAATTCTCTATCCATCAAATCTACAATTAATTCCTATCTAACAGCATTAAAACCTATTAATTGCCTTCCTATCTATAATACAATACAAGTGCACTTCTTTAAATGTGTCTTCATTAAAGAACGACGCAACTACATCAAGGTGAAATTCAAAAAGAAGTTTGTTGGCTTGTCCAACTGTCTTTTCCTTGCTCCACGTGCTGGCTCGCATGATGAGGTGTGGATGCTCCTGCATCATACTCCTCAGCTTGAAAATTTTCATGGGCTCCTATCCATGAGCTCCTGCACGGTGTGACCATGTTTCAGTATCATTACTTCATCTTCCCAGCTGGCATCCTCCACTGGGTGATTCTTCCATTTCACCAGGTATTCAAAATACTGCTTTCTTCTGGTCTTCCTGCCTACTCTCTTATCCAGAATGCACTCCATCTGAGGCTTTTGTGCAACTGGTAATTTCTTCTACCACTGGACTTCTGGTTTCTCATCACTCTCAGCTTCTGCATCCTCTACCCTGTATGGATATAAATCCAAAATATTGAAAATCAGAGATATCCCGATGCCCTCTGGAAACTCAAGCTCATATGCATTTTCCCCGAATCTCTTCAGGACTCTGCACGACCCAATTTTCTTCATCTTGAGCTTGTTATATGTTCCCCTTGGGAACCTTTCTTTCCTTAAGTGCACCAGAACCATGTCCCCAACTTCAAACTGAAGTTTTCTCTTCCACTGATCAGCTCTGCGCTTATACTCCTTGTTGGACTTTTGCAGTCGCTGCTTCACCTCCGCGTGAAGTTCCTCCATCGCTTCAGCGAATTCTTCAGCCCTCGCACTGCTAGTTTCAGCCTGTCCTGACTCCCTGAGTTCAGAAACTCCCCTCGGCTGTGTCCCATACAAAATCTGGAACGGGCTTTTTCCTGTACTCCGATTCACCGAATCATTGTATGCAAATTCCGCCTGTGGTAATATTTGGTCCCAACTGTTGTGGTGCTCTGTCACCAAGCTTCTCAATAGATCCCCTAAGCTCCTGTTGACCACTTTCGTCTGTCCATCTGTCTGGGGGTGATAAGCTGAACTAAATTCCAGGTTAGTTCCCATCTTTTTCCATAGCGTCCTCCAAAAATGACCTATGAACTTGGTATCTCGATCCGAGACTATACTTCTCGGCAATCCATGCAATCGCACAATCTCTTTGAAAAACAAGTTTGTGATGTGTGTCGCATCGCTGGTCTTATGACACGGAATAAAATGTGCCATCTTCGAAAACCTGTCTACCACCACAAAGATGGAATCAACTCCTTGCTGAGTCCTTGGCAATCCCAGCACAAAATCCATACTGATTGCCTCCCATGACCTCTCCGGTATGGGCAATGGCTGATAAAAACCCGTGTTCTTCTTTCGGCCCTTCGAGTGTTGACAAATCTGACACCTGTCAACAAATCGCTTTACATCTGCTCGCATGTCTGGCCAATAATACGATTCGCTTAGCTTCGTGAATTTTTTGTCATGTCCAAAATGACCTGCTAAGCCTCCGCTGTGTTTCTCCTTTACCAAATTCTCCCGCATGGAGCAATCTGGAATGCACAATTGATTGCCCCTGAACAACAATCCTTCCTGGATCATATATTCCAACCACGGACTCCGATCCCTGAGAACTGGATTCTCAGCTGCCTCGTATGCTTCTCCGAAATCTGTATCACCTGCATACATATCTTTTAGATTTTCAAAACCCAAGGTTTTGACTGTGAACTCCTGCAGCAATAAACATTTTCCACTCAAAGCATCAGCTACTTTGTTACCAGTTCCTGAAATGTGCTTGATCACAAATGTAAAATTCTGCATGTACTCTACCCATTTTGCATGCTTCTGGTTCAACTTCTCCTGTTGACTTACGAACTGAAATGCGTGATTATCGCTATACAAAACGAACTCCTTGGGTATCAAGTAATGCCTCCACTTCTTCAATGCCTGTATGATGGCATATAACTCTTTGTCATATGTGGAGTATTTCAACTTTGCATCATCCAGCTTCTCACTGTAATATGCAACAGGTCTGTCATCCTAACTTAGGACCCCTCCAACAGCATACCCACTGGCGTCACACTTCACCTGAAATGTTTTCTGAAAGTCAGGCAACACCAGAATTGGTTGCTCTGTGATCTTTCGCTTCAACAAATTGAAGCTCCTTTCAGCCTCTGCTGTCCAATGAAAAACTTTATGACGCTTCTTCACGGTGTCCATCATTGCGGCGCTAATTCCACTAAAATTCTGAATGAATTTTCTGTAGAAACTAGCCAATCCATGAAAACTCCTTACCTCAAAAACATTCCTCGACGATGGCCAATTCCTGATTATCTCCACCTTCTCAGGATCCATTTTCAATTCATTCGCCGAGATTACAAAACCCAAATAAATGAGGTCTGTCTGCATGAAGGAACATTTCTTCAAATTGATCAGTAGCTTCTCCTGTTGTAGCCTTCTCATTACAATGGCCAAATGTTTCAAATGTTCAGCCCTGGTCTTGCTGAAAATTAATATGTCGTCTAGATACACGACCAAAAATTTATCAATGAATTCCCACATTACTTCATTCATCAGTCTCATGAAAGTGCTCGGTGCATTTGTCAAGCCAAACGTCATGACTAGCCATTCATACAAACCTTCGTTTGTTTTGAATGATGTCTTCCATTCATCTCCTTCCCTCATCCGGATCTGATGATATCCGCTCTTGAGATCAATCTTCGAAAAACAATTTTCCCCACTCAGGCAATCCATCAAATCATCCATTCTCGGTAGTGGAAATCTGTACTTGATGGTGATTTTGTTTATCACCCTGGAGTCTGTACACATTCTCTAGCCTCCATCCTTCTTCGGACTTAGTACTGTCAGAACAGCACACAGACTCAGACTCTCTCTGACCAATCCTTTATCTAGCAGATCCTGTACCTTCCTTTTGACCTCCTCGTTCTCCTGAGGTGTCAACCTGTACGCGGCCTTATTCGGTAAACTTGCTCCAGGTATGAGATCGATGTGATGACTCACACTCTGCATCGGTGGCAACGAACTAGGTAGTTCATCCATGATGATATCAGCGAACTCTCCCAACATTTCCTGAATCTCGTCTGGCAAGTCATCCACTCTTGTGCTTGTCAGGACAATTCTCGGCTTCTTGACAACAAAGAACTGTGGGTCTTCATTCTTCTCCATCTCTGTGAGAAGATCCTTCCCACTCATAAGAAGTATGGTACTGCTCACTTCCATCTTTACTTATTTATCTTTTATCGGAAGCAATGTGTGTGGTTTCCCATCCTTCTCCAAGGTGTATGTGTTCATCCTCCCATCATGAACCACATTTCGGTCATACTTCCATGGTCTACCCAATAATACATGACAGACATCCATGAGAATGACATCACACAGGATCTCATCCTTATATTCACCCATTTTAAATCTAACCAAGCATTGTTTCGTAACACATACCTAGTGTCCTTTCTGCAACCATGACACTTTATATGGACTCGGGTAATCTGTTGTCTCCAGCTCCAGTTTCTCCACCATCTCAGTCGAAACGAGATTATCGGTGCTTCCGATGTCCACTATGACCTTGCATTTCCATCCCTTGGTCTTGCAAGTTGTCGGAAACAGTCTGCATCTCTGAGCTGTATCTTCCACCTCTTTCTCGGGTGTTAACAAAATTTTATGCACCGTCAGTGACTTTCCGCTTCCGGTGTCTTCATCCTCATAATCACGCCTCTGCGCCTCAGTGATGTGAGCTTCTCCTCTGTCCATTTTCCTGTTTGGACAGTCAACGGCTTTGTGTCCGTCCTTTCCACATGTAAAAAATGTGATGACTCCACCTCTGCCTCTTCCTCTACCTCGGGTACGAGGAATTACGTTGGCGTCAGTATATCCGCCACCCTGCTCTGCATGCTACCTCCTTGGCTCAGCATATTGCTGCCTTGGTTGTGAGGTTCCACCTCTTTCAACCTTACCCTGAGGTTTCTGAATTCTTTCTTGGGCAACTGCCTTGCCTCTTGGTTGGCTCCTGCCTCGCCCTCACTGTCCTTGCTTGTGGCTCATCTTTTATTCGGCTTTTAGGGCCATCTGGTATGCATCCTCAACTGTTCGGATGGTAACCATGCTTAATTCATCCTGAATGTCATACCTCAGACCATTCAGGTATCTCGCCACCTTTTCGTCATCACTCTCCCGATGACCAGCTCTGATGTTGAGTCTATAAAACTCCTTGGTGTACTCCTCCACCGTCATCAACTTCTGCCTCAGGTTCTGCATTTGCCTGAACAGAGTGATCTGGTAATCTCTGGGGATGAACTTCGCTTTCATCTTAGCGATCATCCGATCCCAGCTTTTGATTTTCTGTTTTCCTTTGCAGCGCCTATCAACCTGCAATTCATCCCACCATAAGGCTGCATGTCCTTTCAGCTTAGTAACAGCATGCCTTATCTTCTTGTCCTCTTTGATATCCTCATAATCGAAGTAGGTGTCAAGTGCTCGGATCCAATCCAGCAACTCTTTTGCATTTAGACTTCCCTCATAGACGGGAATGTCCATCTTTGTCTTTGAGCTCATCCTGGCAATGGCTCTAATCAACCTCTCTGTCGAGGCATCCTTTGCTGAGACCTCTTCTGCATCGTGTCCAGCTTCCTCTTCCACTTCAGAATCGCTGAACTCTCCAGCGCTGACCCCGCACCTTTGGGTGGTCTCCATCTCTTCGAGTCTCACCCTGAGATCTCGTATCTGTCGTTCCATCTCTGGATTCCCTGCCGGCCTACCTCTCCTTCGGGCATCCCTTTCTTCACGATCAGGTGACTACCTTTCTCTTCTGGGTGGCATTATGTCTTCTCCTATTCCTCTTCTGCTATAGAAAGAAAAAGATGTCCCGCTCTGATACCACTCTGACGCAACCGCTCTCTACAGCAGCCGCTCCCACCAGGACCTTCTTTCTCACAGGCCCGAAGAGTCAAAGACTCTTCCACTCCTCTTGGGAGTCCTCTCTACCCACAACTCTCCTTCACGATCTCCTCTTCTCTTCTCGGGAGATTGGGTGTCGCGGTATCACGAACCTGTGTGCACGTTCTTGTGCAACTCGAAGCTCCAAACCCTGAATTCCGATGGTCAACGGTCAACGCTTTCCACTCATCGGGGATCTCCCTATCGGGATATCGCTACCTGCGATGCCAACAATCCAACTTTCCAAACCCCGAGCCCCGAGGTGCCGATATTCTGATACAATGCCACCTGGACTCCACTAGACCTCGTGGTCCCACACTGCCACGTCACCGTTGGGATTTCGCTGATCGTGAATCCACGATGCAAAGTTTCCTTGCTGCTGGAAACCCCGAATGTCGAACCCTGATTTCTCGGGATCGCACGCCACGTGTTTCTGCACTGAATGACGGCTCCCGTTGATTTGGGAAATCGTGACTCATGATTTCAACGAGTCTTCACCTCCCCTCGATAAACACCGAATGCCGATATGCGATGGCTCTTGCTTCTCTGTCTTGAAGATCTCCTCCGCTTCAAAGCTTCTCCGGTTCAAACCTTTTCTGGGTCTGTTCCCACTATCTTCACCATGGAACTATCCCTCCTGAGCTTAATTTCCTCTGACTCCTTCAGAGACCTTTGCGTACGCTTCCTGTGCTTGTCCTCCAACAATTTTCAAAGTGTGGAAGTCATCCAGAACTATGTGCACTCGCAGCCATAGTAGTCCTGCTTTCCTCTTCTCAGACTAGCTGTTGAGACTTCTCTTTCGACCTACACTTCCCCTGCATGGCTCAAAAGAACCCAATTCAACTCTGGGAAGATGAGAATGAGAGTCTAACTGTTGAGTCTCATCAACGCACTCTATGCGGATGAATTCGACTGCACTCTATGTAGGAATCTCCTGGCTCAAACAGAGAAACAATTGAAACTCATTCTCTTATTCACTCAGGTTGCGAATCTACCATGAAACCACATACACAGCATATAAAACAAAGGCATAACAAGAAGCAAATATGCAACATCATAATATTAACAACAAACAGAGAATAATCACCGCCATGGAATTGAATCAAAGTTCTCCTATTAATTCAATGTCTGTACATGGGATTCTTCATACACTTCTCTGCTCTGCTCTGCTTCTTGCTCCTAAATGAATAATAATAATACAATGTACAAAGGAGGGTGCCTATATTTTGTTTTCCCTCTCGAATTCTCTATCCATCAAATCTACAATTAATTCCTATCTAACATCATTAAAACCTATTAATTGCCTTCCTATCTGTAATACAATACAAATGTGCTTCTTTAAATGTGTCTTCATTAAAGAACGACGCAGCTACATCAAGGTGAAATTCAAAAGGAAGTTTGTTGGCTTGTCCAGCTGTCTTTTCCTTGCTCCACGCGCTGGCTCGCATGATGAGGTGTGGATGCTCCTGCATCAACAAACAAAGAAAAGTCAAAGCCCACCTGGGATACAGAAACGTGGTCCTTTAAGTGGCCACACTGGGAGGAGCACCTCAAGAAAGGTTCACCTCAGAGATAAGGGACAAGTGTTGGATGATTCCTCTGGAAAGGAAACTAGTGACTCAAAGGGATATTCTAGTAGCAGAACTAGTTCTTATTCCCGAAGAAAACGGCAGAAGCGAAATCATTCCAAAAATCATAATCTCGAAGAATTCAAGAAGGCCAAACCACCCTCTTTCGATAGTGAAATAAAGAAGGGAGAGGAAGCAGAGGCCTGGCTGCTTGGACTAAAGAAGTATTTCAGAGTCCATGACTTCTCGAAAAATTTGAAGGCTCGAGTAGCCACGTTCAACCTGAATGGGAAGGCTTCCATTTGGTGGGAAGACCTTAAGAACGTAAAAGGGATTCACGAAGAAGACCTATCTTGGGAACGGTTTAAGAAATACTTCAGGAAGAAGTATCTGTTGGAAAAGTATTTGGACGAAAAGACTAAAGAATTCTATGAACTCAAGCTGGGGCAACACACCATAGAGGAATATGTCAGCAGATTCCTCGAATTGCTAAGGTACGTACCCTATATAAAATCAGAAAAGGCAAAGGTGCAATGATTTATCAGTGGACTACCTAAGGACTATCATAACATGATTGAGTTTGATGAGCTAAAGACCCTAGAAGATACTATCTGAAAGGAAAGATATTGTTATGAATAGCTTGGGCATCAGGCAAAACCTTGTGAAGGTTGGAAGCAGAAGAATAGTTTAGGATTCCAAAAAAAGGGGTTTAAATCCCCAAGATTTAAAAATTATAAAAAGGACTCAAGGATGAGCTTCCCAATACGAAGTGTACACCAGCAAAATTTCCCCTCCCGGAGCGGAAATAAACATTTTGGATCTACCCCAGGAAAGATTGATAACCCGAAGAAAGAACCCTTAAAATGTTGGGGTTGTGGAGAAGAAAATCTACTGAGGGACTGCCCGCACCCACAATAGAACAGTCAGAGAATTTACAATGTTCAAGAAGCTATCACTGTCAATGACGTGGCCAGGAGTATGCCGCAAATTTATGCAGCCGTGGATAATAAACAAGCTGACCACCAAGCTTCAGTGGTGGAGATGGAAGATATGATCACCAACCATCTAGTGTCTATTCTAATTGACCCTGGTTCAAATTTGAGTTATATAGCCCCTAAGGCTATTGATAAGTGTAAATTACAGCCACATAAACATGCCAAGCCATGGTTGGTACAGTTAGCCATTGGCACTAAAAGAAAGGTAGCAGAGGTCATACTAGCTTGCCAATTCACTATGGGTGAATTCCCCACCCAAGAAACCCTTAATGTATTACCCCTAGGATCGTATGACCTGTTGATTGGTATGGACTAGCTAGCCACATATAAAGCCAGACTGGACCATTACCATAAAACCTTAGAATGTGTAAGTGAAGAAGGAAGAAGGATAAACCTTTAAGGGATCCAAAAACCTGTCTCGGTGAGACGAATATCAGCCGTTCAAATGAGAAAGTATTGCGGAAAGGGATGTCCACTATATGCGATACAGGTGTTGGAATTAGTTGAAGATGACAAACCAAGCCTCGAAGACCACCCCACACTAAGAGAATATAGATATGTATTTCCAGAAGAGGTACCGGGTTTACCTCCAAGAAGGGACATTGACTTCTCGATAGAACTTGCACCGAGAGCGGTGCCAGTGTCTAGGACACCCTACAGGATGAGCACACCTGAGCTAGTTGAGCTTAAATTACAATTAAAAGAAATGATGGACAGAGGCTATATCTGGCCCAACGTGTCTCCATGGAGAACACCAATCCTATTTGTGAAAAAGAAATATGGTACCCTCCGACTGTGCATAGATTATAGACAAATCAATAAGGTAACCATAAAGAACAAGTACCCCTTACCTAGGATCGATGACCTGTTCAATCAATTAGGAGGTGCTTCCATCTTCTCAAAGATTGACTTGAGATCTCGATACCATCAAGTTCGAATCAAGGGTGAAGACATCCACAAAACTTCCTTCAGGACGAGATATGGTCACTATGAGTTTGTGGTAGNTGTACTGGTTTTTATTGACGATATATTAATTTACTCCAAGAATAGAGAGGAACATGAGGAACATATTAGACTTGTGCTTCAAGTGTTAATAGAACATCAGCTCTATGCCAAATTTAGCAAGTGTGACTTTTTCCAGAAGCAAATACATTACTTGGTCCATGTCATATCTGAAGAGGGAGTAGAAGTAGATCCTAACAAGATCAGGTCTATCATGGAATGGCCTACCCCAAAGGACATTTTGGATATCAGATCCTTTATGGGCTTAGCAGGATACTATAGGAGATTTATAAAAGGATTCTCCAAGATTGGTTGTCCAATCACTGCCCTTCAGAAGAAGGGAGCTAAATTCACGTGGACACAAGAATGTGAAGAAATATTTTAATCGTTGAAACACCTTCTAACCCATGCATCCATGCTGAAGATTATTGATCCCGAAAACAACTTCCTCGTGTGCACAGATGCCTGTAAAGAAGGGCTCGGAGGAGTCCTTATGCAAGGAGGAAGTGTAGTCTACTATGAATCCCGAAAATTGAATGAGCACGAAGTCAAGTATGTGACCCATGATCTAGAGTTGGTTGCCATAGTGCACGCCTTAAAAATGTGGAGACATTACCTCATGGCAAGGAAATTTGTACTTATGACAGACCATTGTGAATTGCGATATATGTTTGACCAATCAAAGCTCAATGCCAGACAAGCTAGGTGGATGGCCCTCCTTAGTAAGTTTGATTTTGAAATCAAACATGTTAAAGAAAAGGAAAATAAGGTGGCCAATTCCCTTAGCAGAAGTATGAAAATAACTCACCTGGCAGCGGTGAGCACCTGCGAGACGAATGTCAAAGAAAGAGTTAGGAATGCACAAGAAACAAACACATTCTTCTAGACTGTGACCTCATACCTGGAGCAAGAACCCACATGAATAAAGTATGAAGGCTACCAGATGATAGATGGAGGTCTGCTAACTTACAGAAACATATTGTATATTCCATATTGTGACGACTTGAAGAGGTTCATAATGGATGAACTACATAAAAGACAATATACTGGTCACCCGGGATATCAAAAGATGATCACGACCACTAGGAAACAATTCTATTGGCCTGGGTTAAAGAAAGAAATAGATAACTATTTAGCTAAGTGCCTAGAATGCCAAAAGGTTAAAGCAGAACACCAACACCCAGCAGGATTATTACAACCTCTACCAATCCAGGAATGGAAGTGGGAACCATTTCCATGGACTTCATCACCAGATTACCAACATCGACCAAACAGAATGATGCCATCATGGTAGTGGTGGATAAATTGAGCAAGGCCGCCCATTTTATCCCCGTCAAATCAACTTGCAAGGCAATAGATATCACCAGCATATTCATGAAGGAGATATTCAGACTACATGGTATGCCTAAAGAGATTGTGTCTGACAGAGACACAAAATTTACTTCCAACTTTTGGAAATCCTTGATGGTTGGTCTGGAGACCAAATTACTTCTTAGCACAGCCTATCATCCTCAAACCGATGGATAGACAGAAAGAGTGAACCAAATATTGGAAGACATGCTAAGAATGCATGTAATGCATCAACCCAAGAAGTGGGAAGATTACCTTCCACTGGTGGAATTCGCCTACAACAACGGCTACCAAGAATCCTTGAAGACGAGTCCTTTCGAAGTCCTCTATGGTAGACCGTGCAACACTCCAGTCGGTTGGAGTAATCCCATAAACATAATTACTATTGGACCCGACATGCTGAAATAAATGGAACAACAAGTGATTCAGATAAAACAAAATCTAAAGGTCGCTCAGAACATACAGAAAAGTTACGCTGACCGAAAGAGAACTCTAAGAGAATTCAAGATAGGAGACCACGTATATCTCAGAGTTAGGCCCAGGAAGAGTTCCCTGATGATGGGAGCTTGTGCTAAGTTGGCACCTTGGTATTGCAGACCCTTTGAAGTTCTAGATAGAGTGGGCCTGTAGCCTATAGGCTAACACTTCCTCCCACAGTAAAAGCACATNCTATGATCTAGGTGGAACCGGAGGGAGAATTCCTGTCAGAACCTTAATGCATACTGGACAGAAAGGAAACCCCACTCAGGAACCGAACCATTACACAGGTCAAGGTGCAGTGGAAACATTTTGGCCCAGATGAGGCTACCTGGGAAATGGAAGATGCCATGAAACAAGCATATCCAATTTTGTTTACTTCTGTACATACACGTCATATTGATAGATAGAACATCGAGGACGATGTTCCTTTAAGGGGGAGGGAATTGTAACACCCTGTTTTCCCCAGTTTGTAAAAATAACTATATTGGGCAAGAACTATGGCAAACTCAAAGACGTGAATGATTGATTTGACGGACCTTTTTATAAAAGGTCGATGAATGTAAATTATGTTATGAATATGTGTTG